>VZTL01029864.1:0-12324 GCA_013400535.1 Scopus umbretta
GCCATGCAAACCCAATACAGGTGGGTTAACCTTGGACAGCCACCAAACTCCCACTCAGCCAGTTACTCACTACCAGGGCAGGGGCTGGGGCAGCAGCTTGTGTCTCTGAATGGTGTATCAGGGCTCTCCCCGTGCCTTTGTGCCCCTGGGCTCCTCTGTGCACGTGCAAATGAGCCTTTTACCATAGAGTCATAGAATCATAGAATCATTAAGGTTGGAAAAGACCTCTTGAGATCATGTAACCTAATATTATACACTGGTCAAAACAATCTTGTGTTATTTTGTATAATATAAAAAAAGTGCACATTCCATTTCTGGAAAAGGGTGCCACGCGCCCTGTGTTTAAGAAATTTGTCTCCCTTACCCCATTTTTGACAGGATTGTTCATGTTGTGACATCCTCCTGACCTCCTTAGCACTATTCTAGGCAAACAGTTCATCTATGATCACATCTTCTGTGGGACCTGCTCTTACTATTGTGTCAGCAAAACCTTTATGTGATTACAAATACTAATCAATGTCTGTAGCAAGGTCTGCAGCTTCACATCTTCTGCAGGCTGCATGCTGCTTTTCACACATCCCAGGATCATTTTTGCTTTTTCACACACCAGGACACTGTTGACTCAGCTCCAGCTTGTGACTCACTATATCCCCCATCTTTTCTGAATAGCTACTGCCTGGGGAGTTAGTCCATATTGTGTGTTTGTACAGTGGATTCTTCCTGCCTTGCATATATTCATATCGAATTTCACCCTGCATGTTTCAGAAGTCAAGATCATCTGGGAATTTGACCTTGTTCTCAAAGAGGCTCAGCAGTGTCGTCACACCGTTTGAAAATTCATTAAAGACTTGCTGTTAAACACTGAGCAGAAGGATGGCACCCCACCCGATGCCTTTTTCTCAAATTGGCAAAGAAGTACTGATAAAAGTCCTGACCAATACTATGAACAATACTAGTGTGAAGCACAGGTATAGTGTCCTACTAGTTCTGCACCTACTATATATGATTTTGTTTAGACTGTGCTTTTTCTTATTTATAATATATTATCTTGGAAAATAGTGTCCACAACTGTGCCAATCAAACTGTATGAAATCCAAAACTTCTTTGCTGCCCTGTGAACTTCTATCTAGTTTCAGAAGGAAATTAGATAGATTTAGTCATGATTTAATTCTTGGTACGTCAGAACTTCACTGTGAATTTAAAGGAAGCTGAAAGGTCTGTATTTGCCCCCGGTTGTCTCTATTCCCCCTTTTCAGGACTGGGAATGTTTTTGACCCTCACAGTCTGTTGGTAGTTCACCAACTTCACAAATTGTCTCAGCTGACTTACCTCCTATGAGACACTACTGGCTGTGTCCCTGAGATTTGTTCAAGAGTGAATGCTAAATGTGTCTATGGAGTGAGTGAAAATTCTGGACCTGAGATTGCACTGAATATCATCAGGAGCTGCTCTTTTTAGAACAGATATTGGAAGTTAGAGGACTCCCACCACTCGTAAAATCATAGAATCATTTCAGTTGGAAAAGATCCTTAAGATCATCAAGTCCAACCATAAACCAAGTCCGCCATTAAATCATGTCCCCAAATGCCACATCTACACATCTTTTAAATACCTCCAGAGATGGTGACTCAACCACTTCCCTGGGCAGCCTGTTCCAATGCTTGAAAATATCCACAGCCTTTCCCTCATCCACTAAGCAGGTCACCTTGTCATGGAAGGAGATCAAGTTAGTCAAGCAGGACCTGCCTTTCATAATCCCATGCTGACTGGGCCTGATCCCCTGGTTGTCCTGTGCGTGCCGTGTGATGGCACTCAAGATGATCTGCCCCATGACCTTCCCCAGCACCAAGGTCAGACTGACAGGCCTGTAGTCTCCCGTATCCTCCTTCTGGCCCTTCCTGTACACGGGCTCACATTTGCCAAGCTCCAGTCAACAGGGACCTCCCCTGGTTAGCCAGGACTGCTGATAAAGGATTAAAAGTGGCTTGGTGAGCACTTCCACCAGCTCCCGCAGTACCCTTTGGTGTATCCCATCCAGTCCCATAGAATTGTGTGTGTCTAAGTGGTGTAGCAGGTCACTAACTGTTTCCCCTTGGATTACGGGAGCTTCACTCTGCTTCCCATCCCTGTCTTCCAGCTCAGGGGGCTGGGTACCCAGAGAACAACTGGTCTTACCATTAAAGATTGAGGCAAAGAAATTATTAAGTACCTCAGCCTTTTTCTCAGCTTTTGTCACTAAGTCTCCCCCCACATCCAATAAAGGATGCAGATTCTCCTTAGCCCTATTTTGTTGTGAATATATTTATAGAAGCATTTTTATTGTCTTTTACTGCAGTAGCCAAATTAAGTTCTAGTTGGGCTTTCACCCTTCTACTTTTCTCCCTGAATAATCTCATAGTATCTTTGTAGTTCTCCTGAGTTGCCTGCTCCTTCTTCCAAAGGTCAGAAACTCTCCTTTTTCTCCTGAGATCCAGCCAAAACTCTCTCTTCAGCCAGACTGGTCTTCTTCCCTGCTAGCTAATCTTTTGGCATGTAGGGATAGCCTGCTCCTTTAAGATTTCCTTCTTGAACAATGTCCAGCCTTCCTGGAGTCCTTTGCCCTTCAGGACTGCCTCCCAAGGGACTCTCTCAACCAGTCTCCTAAACAGGCCAAAGTTTGCCCTCTGGAAGTCCAAGGTAGCAGATCTGCTGTGCCCCCTCCATCTCCAAGAATTGAAAACCCTATCNATTTTGGGGAAGAAACCCTAATTCCTAGGGGACTATTCTCAAGTGCTTCCATGGTTTCTAATGCATCAACAACCTTTATGCCTTTGCTGCTGCATGGATGTCCATCCCCTGCATCCACTGAGATGGCTAAGGTGCTGTGCTGATTAGCAGGTGCTGCGGACATTTCAAATGTGTTCTAGTGTACTCTGCACAGTGTGGAGAAGACTGAAGGACCTCACTAGCACGCCATCCCTCAAACATTGGCATGCTGCCCCCAGGCTTATCTCTGGTGAGTCTGTTTTTGTCCCTTCCCCCTTCAAACCTAGTTTAAAGCTCTTTCAATGAGGCCTGCTAACTCAGTGGTAGATACTATTGCTCCCCGATCAAGCTGGCAGAGTTACGGCACCCTTCCCACGCACCCTTCCATGCAAACTCCCATGCAAACTGTCCCACTACGCCCTGTTTTCTTGCACTGTTCGTGGTGCAATGGTTTTCTTTTATACGTGTCGGGGCCTGGTGGCCATTGCTCTTGTTCAGGAGCCATTTCCCCGGTTCAGGGAACACCCCGGTGCACCACGCTAGAGCGCTCTGCTGCCGATCGTGCCAGCACTGGAGCAAGTCCCCTTGGCAACTGAGTTTTCATTTGCGTCTTTCATTTTGCTCCTTTCATTTGTTCCATTTACTGTCAAAATACAAAGTTTCTGGCAGTTCTTTCTGTCTCTATCTAGTCTCTTCTCATGCTTCTTTGCTGAAAAATGGCAGCATTAAGAGGATTTGCCTTTTCAATCCAGTACACCTGATAGACAACACAGTGGGGCATTTCTAAATCAAATTTTTCAAGTAAATCATGGCAATGAAGTGTTGAAAATTATCGGCATGTAGCTGTTTCGAATTGACTTAAATGACTTCATCACAAAAGAATATCTAAGTAGTTCCAATAATTAAACCCAACCAAGTTCTCTGCTCCCACTGGTTAAGTAATGCCAAATGCAAACTGGTTTTCATTATATCTCCAAAATTGAAAGCACATTCTCCATAAAAAATTAATTGGTTTAACCTGGCTTTGCACTTACTCATAAGAAATAACTGTGTTGGCTGTAGGCCTGCGGCTGTGAAAACAGCGTGGTATTGAAAAATCTTTACTTCTTTCAAGCTTCTCTTTTGATCATCAGCATGCTGGCTCCATTAATAACTCTTTAGGTTACTGGAATCTGTGCTTTGAGAATGGAAAGAATGACCTTCCTTTTTAATTACATCCAAACTTTTCCTTTTTGTTCTTTCTTTTTGCTGCTGTTTTGGTAAGCTGTTTCCGATAGAAGGCACTGATGATTCTAGTTCCAACAAAATCCTTGGTAAGTAGATATTCGTGGACCTTTAAAAGACTGGGACTAAGGTACTGGTAGAAGCCTCCTTCCTCTGTATTAATAACACAGCATTTTGACAGCATGGAAATGGTATACTTCTTTAACAGTATACACTTAGTAGGAGATAACGCAAAGTCAATGCAACTTTCAACCAGAATAAACACACAGAACATGATATACTCTGCCCATTTTTAAGTTTCACATTTGGATGATATAAAACCTGTTTTTCTGTTAATTAAGAGAAGCCACCACCAACTTTCTGCTATGAATAATAAAATCAGTACCACAGCATATATGCCGTTATTTTCACCTTAAATTCTGTTTATTTTATGCTGTAGTTTCAGTTCGCTTTATGATGATTTTTTTTCTATTAATAATGCAATGTTGCATCATGAAAATTAGTTCTTGTTAATTAAATACATTAGCCTGCTATGCTTGTTAAAGCTCTAATTCAGTCCAACAGTTAAATAGATGCTTAATTCTTGTGTATTTTTCAGGTCAGTCACAAATAAGGACAATTTCCTGAGTCCATGAGTCACTGTTCTTTGGTACCTTGGAAGATCAGGCTATGCTATTTTGGTCTACCTGGAATACTAGACTAGAAGGACCATCAGACTCTGCCTCCTGCTATTACAGGTACACTCAGTTTCTTATCCCTGTGATCTGCTGATCAGGCTCTCTCTCAAAACTGCTTTGTTCTTGTTATTGATGTTTACTGGCTGTGATCCAGGCTGCCAGTGCTCAGAGAGTAGGAAACTTTTTCCTGGTATCTATCGAAATGTATTCATGCCCAATTTATTTGCCCTCCATTAACCTAGTTCTGCCCCTCTGGAATTGAAAAAAATGGAGAGAAGGTAGTAATTTTTAATAAAATCTTTCCTCATTTTGTCATGACAGCTTGAGCAAGCCCTGTGTGCCCAGTTTCCTTTTGCACAGCAGCCCAGCCACATTACAGGCCTTTTCTTTACCATGCCCAGTTTGGGTTCTCGAGAGTGGGACCTCACTGGCTCAGAGCAGAGCAGAGCAGATGAGGTTTCTCCAGGAATGAGGACACCAAGGTGCTGGCAGATACAGTGACATTTGTATTTCACTGTATATACTGGAAAAATCTCATCTCATATGTCCTAGCAACACCTTTGCCTTTCTCACAGATACAGCAGTGGGTGACTCTCAGTCGCTCGTGATGGGCAAGTACAAACCAGCCTTCCTTCTCTGTTGTTCCAAGTGTTTACCGCACTATAGAAATTATTACATTACTTAATTGACCTGACTACTAAATGTCACTGATCACTTCCAAACAGCATCCTTAAATTTCCACTCTTACTGACATTGTTTTAACACATTCTCTAACCATGGTTTATTGCCGTATCTGTCAGGTGTTTGTTCTCCACACCATATGCTGTAAATTCCTTTAGCTGGTTTAATCACGTCACACCTTGAAATTCTTCTATTGGACTTGCGGCCCTCGGCTGGCATTACTCCACTTTATCTCAGACTTTTGGACGCCAATACATATCGCGTTTCTGCATTTGCAAGGGTCTGCAGGAAATGTGCCATTGTACAGAATCCTACTCTGTAGGCAGAGCATCCATTAGGCCAATGAAACAGGAAACATTGCTACTACTTCACTTAATATCCAAAAGTACCAGAGTTGCTTCATGTTGTATGAACTCTTTGGGACAGCCTGTGGAAGCAACAAAATTTAACAGAAGGTTTAGAAACCATTGTGTTATTTAAGTAAACTGTGGCTCCTCCGCAGTGCTCCAAGCTAATTTGTTGTTTTTCTGAAGCCCAGCATTTTTATGTCTAAATACATAGCTGTGAGGGAAATGCATACATTAATTCATATGTATGTACAAAATAAAAACAAGCAGATAGTAAACCAGCCTCTATTAAGTATTAAGTTTTTAAAGACTGTAAGAAAATGCTGTGCAGGTAAAATAGGTGCTGTATTCACTCATGCCTCTGTGAAATACTGTACTCATTCAAATCAATTATCCTTTTACAGATGTGATTTCATAACGGGGTAATTAGTTCATGTCTGCAATTGCATCAGCAAAACCAATCTATTTTAATTGTTTCTGTATCAGTGAACTGCAGCACATTTTATTTCTAGCCACAAAACAAATTTAATCAACTCTGCCAAATAAAAGTCATTTGTCACTTGAAAGATGAAATTGTTTATTTTCACTGTCAGCCAAAAAAAAAAAAAATATTTGTCATATATTTGCATATACATTTTTGCAGCTATAGATGCACCTATTTTGGTCTTTTGTACAAATCCACTTGCACTGGAGAATCATGAGGGTGATACTCCTTTTCTTCCATTACCTCTCATAGAAGTTGCTCTTGGGTATACAAGGACTGTGCATGGCCGAGGTCCTGTTTTAGGACCTGTTATTATTTAAAGGCTTCTTTAACCAAGTGAAATTAAAAATCTGTGCCTGCAAGGGAGTTTTTGGAAGTCACATCCGATACATGAACGATGAAACATTGCCTTTTGTTTTTCTCAGGAGGAATTTATTAAACAGACCAAACTAATACAAAGGTGAGAAAGCTCAGTGGATAAACAGCACATTTTGAGTGAAATTCAGTCAAACTGCAGTAAATATTTCTCCATATACGTGAATATGGGTGGTACACCCCAAAGACTTTGCTCCATCCCAGCAGAGTGTGTGGATGTGGATGTATAGACCCATACAGGATGCACTTTGCAAACCTCAGGCTCCAAGAGCAGTGAATTTGCCTGGTCCTCTGCAGTCAGCAAGCATGAGCCAGTGCCCTACAACCAGCACCAGGAGCTATGGGTATGCCCCATCCAGCCTGGATGTGCCGGCATTGAGGAGGGAGAAAGAGCACATCACCAGCCCATGCTTTCTTAGTCTTCTCTGTGCCGTGACTTCTCTATTACATGATGGACCAGGTGCTCTAATTCATGTGTGTAGAGTAGCCAGACCTATTGGTGACTGTCTCAACCATATCTTGAGGGCTGGTTGCTAACGAGCCCTACCACAGACCTTTCTATTACCATCCCTGCCCTACCAGTGAAGTACCAGTTCTCCATCTTTTGCATACCAAGGTGGCCTCTGTAATTTCCAGCATATTCCACTGCACAGGAATGCAGCTTGATGTACTGGTGAATCCCTAGAATTCGTCCTGTTCCAACTTGTGCAGTCCCCAGCAGTCCCTGAATACAATTCATCAGCTGGCATGGTCCAGGGATCATTCCCCAAAGTGGTCTGTGTGCAGCCACCTTGTTTTGGGGACTATCATGGTTTACTAGCGTGGGTACAGGCTGATGTGTACCACTTGACTTCAAGGTCCAGGAACATTTATTTGTCATCGTAGGCAGCCAGCATGTCCCACCAGGCCTTTTTCTCTGTGTCTGTCAGCTACCCTGTGGTACCTGCCGTTTCAAATCTCGGCTACTGCAATAGACCCTTATTCGCACTCAGTCCAAACCATTTTCAAAATGTTTTCCTGCATGTCAGGATCATGTCTGTGCTCAGATGTGAGCTAACCCCATCACTCAGCAGCAGGCACAAAGCTCTCTGCTCCTACCGAGGCTTATTCCACAAGGCACAGTCTGATTGTAGAGCAACAGCTCTCGCGTCTCTCAGCCTGCCGTTGATGTAGCTGCCAACTGAAACATTAACTGCAACAATAAATAGTCAGAATTTTCCCTAGAATATGAAAAATAGGGATCTATTTCCTGGTGTATTTCTTTCCTAGGCCTTGGAATACAATAATTTGATGAAATTCTTATTAAAATTAATAATAATATATTGTCACTGCTTGATGAGACAATTGGAATAGCTGAAGTCTACCCACAGTATTTTGAATCATGTATTTTTCTGATAAGTCTTAGAGCTCTGGAGTAGAGGGCAGAGATTTGCAGCTTGACTCTCATGACTCTTTCTGCACTGATAGCTGGATAATTGGGAAAACAAGGGCAATTCAGACTCTGATTCACATTGGATTTACCTGCAGTGGCTGAAGAGGTTACCAGCCTGGAAGATAAACTCTTAAACTGCTGCAGCTAAATCAGAGACGATTGTGAATCTGAGTCGTCAGCCTGCACAGTTTACAGCTTGAAGTTTTAAAGTCAATTGAGATTGATAGTGGTTTACATTTACTGGCAATAGCGAAATCAGCACCACACCTAATCAGTACTCTGGCAGGGACATCTGGGGATGGCAGGCTTTTAAATCACCCTGGCCTGAAGTGCCAAATCGTGTGAAAAAGGTGGCTTTAAGGACAGGAGTGTAATACCTGACTCTGAATTCACAAGCCCATGTTCATCAGCCCTGAGGATTTCAGTGGACTAATGAAAAATAGCTGACCGGTGGTATTGTGATAAGGATTTTCCTTCTGGACAGTTTCTCTGCGTATCTCTTGATCTCGTCAGAGATCTTGTCAAGTCAGATGACTGGAGTAAGTTTATGGAAGTGGGTTTAAAAAAAAAAACAACTGGCTAATTAAAACCCAATTAGTTTGATGCCAGTTATATTTAAGATTTTGGAATAAATTTTTAAGGGAAATATACATGTACAGATACATGAATTAATGTGCTACAAGACTTTGTTAAAAACAGTTTCCCTGGAATAATCTGAAGTCTTCTTTGATAAGATATGAGATTCTCTAAATTAGCCAACAATGCATTTTTCTCTTGACATGTAAGAAATTGTTACTTAAGATGAATAAACTGGATATCAATAAGTCTCTCACTGCATGGGAGTGCAGAGGGATGTGACTGCCTTGACTTACTTTGGTTGAAGTCTTTCTTGTATAATTTCTGGCCTGTGCCACCTTCTGCAGATTATTCCAAGCACAGCCTGAGTGCCAGCAGGGTCCAGGAAACCTCCCCAGTAGCAGATTGCTGACACCTCCGTGACACCATGGGCAGATCAGAGGAAGACCATGGTACTCTGAACCAGCTTGTGTGGTATCTGCACTCTGCTGCAATGCGCCGAACTAACACTGAGTGGTAGTAAAACTCATGGGCTGTGGACTCCAGACCCAGGCTTGCAAGGCAAGGATGAAGTTTCCTATCAGAGTTTGATGTGAAAGAAGGAATTTAATAAAAATATCGATGCCAGTATGTCATTCAAGCTCTATGAAGAGCCTCAAGGCTTGTTTATCCATTGGTTAAACAGATGTAGCACACCTTACTTGCTTCAAAGAGGATTCATAAGAGAAGGGAATCAATAAATACTGTGAAGACCTTTGATGCTTGAAAATGGAAAATGCTATTTTCACTAGACTTATACAACAATCCAATTACTGTTTTGGAGGACCAGAGGGATAAGAGCAAACAGATTTGATCAAGACTGAAGTTCTTTGCTACGATTATACTGAGACCTAAATATAAAAAATAGTAACAATAGGCTAAGAAAGAACTGATTCAAATAATTATCTTCCAAACTTAGAATAAGTACAAGATCTAGAAATGTTTAAAAAAAAAATTGAAAAAGATAGGCAAGGGCCCTTCTGTCAGATCACCTGTTTCTATGTCAGGGGTAATGGAAGTGGTTAGGAAGGCACAGTCACAAAACTAATGAAAATACAGGGGCTTGATAAATGTGTTTTGATACCATCCTAAGACCTAGGTGTCCCTGAAGAGCTTACTGCAGAAGTGCGTGCAGGACACAATTCAATTCCATGTACTTGCAGTGAAGGCAAGATTGAAGTCACCTAAATTAAGACTGAATTTAGACTAATATTCTGCAGAATTTGGATACCAACAGCTCAGACTACTGCCTCAAAATGGCAATTATCTTGATATTCTCCTTGTTGGCTATTGTCTACATGTCTCTTTGGTCAGCCCCAAAGTTCCCTATCCATATAAATGCAAACAATGCACATCTCTGCTGTCACCACTTCAGATCAAGTCGGTGCCCATGTCACCTTCAAGATCGCTTGACATTCAGATTTGGGCACCAATGCCTAATTCCATCCAAGAGCCTGGAGAGCTTCTGGCCCATGGTGCTGTACTTGCAGGAGCCCTCTGCCATGCATACATCCACATGGCTGACAGACTCTCTGTCTTTCATGGCCCCAGCCGTTGTGCTCCAAGGACATGCACTCCATGCCTCCGGATGCACAATTAGGAGCTGAAAGTTTGTGAGACTAGGAGAGAACCTGACTCTACTCTGAGAAACGCAGGTGAAGGTTTCTGTCTGGGCTAATAAACCTTGTTGAAAGAGAGAGCAAAAGTAGGTTTTCTTTGGCCCTGAGCACTACTGTAGTAACAGTTTAGCAATTGGAAAGTTCTTCACTGTGCACCTGTGCATGAAAAGGACCTGCCAGACTGACTTTTCTTGTCATTAAAGGTTGCTTCCATTGGGTAGGCATGTTTAAATATACCACTCTCCATGCATTTGTTATGTCTTTTTCCATCTGTCTCCTAGACAAGGAAAAAATGTCATTTGAATATAATGGAAAACCTACTCCCATGATTAAATGCAATGAAGAAACCATTGAATACAATGATTTTCTAGCAGGAGGCTCATACATCTTTAAATCAATAGACTTGCGTTTGTTTGCTGTGATGAGCCAACGACCCACCTATGGCTGGCAGAGGCTGGCTGGGTCAGCTGTCTGGCTGCAGGACTGCCGAAGCATGTATTATAAAAACATCAAAAAGAGCATATCTGTCCTGTCAGCTCTTTTGAGAATGAATCTTGTGCTGGACAGTACATGAAGACTGCACCACAATCAATCTCCTACCTAACATCTCAGCCTGTCTCTTGTACCTCTTTTGTGCATGTGTAGTCTCACCACGGCCCTGAGTCTGGCCCTGATTCTGCCTTCTTGCCTGCCCCATCTCTTGGCTTCATCACTGTGGTGACATCATCTACCCACCTTAAAAGAGACCTACATTTTTTACAACACCTCTCTTAGAGTCACAGCTCTCCAGGCTTGGCACTTCTCTTGCTGTGTGTATTTTATTTTTAAGCCCAGACAGGATCCCTCTTGGCCTGACCTTTGCTGCAACTGATGCCAAGATAGCAATATTCCCCCTGCTATGCTGAATGTCATCAAGGCCACTGGGCTGTTGGGAAACACAATCAGATTGGTCCAAAAAGCCCAGAGAGAGAGTTATCAACTATTTCTCTTGGCTCCAGCAGAAATTTCTGCAGCTGTTGTTTTAGAACAGAATTTCCAGGCTGGATTTTTAAGTTTCAGCTTTCAGCCCTCTTATCCCAATTATGTCTTCATTAGGCACATGAAAGAACTCCTTAAAACCCAATATACTCTACAACTGCAGTCTGGTCACTTTTTGGCCATATCCTGTACCTTCAAGAGTATAATAAATACCATAATGAAAATAGTAACTAATAATTATGATAGAACTCATTATTCGCAGAAGAGACAAAACACACAAAGCGCAAAACATATAGAATCAAAAGTGAGGGCTCGAGCATAGCCCAAGACATTTCATAAGCTGAAAAATGAAGGCTTGAGCATAGCCCAAGACATTTCATAGGCTGGGACATAATTGCTCTTGATTTCTTTATATTGGCTTTTTATCTCAAAGAAGCCAGATGACGAATTGCCAAGTGATTTATCATAAGCCGTTACTACATGGTTTCCCTCCCTTCCTACTCCTGCTAATGCTCTCCTCCTTTGCCTTTGGATTCTTTCCTTCTGATATTTGTAAGTTTACACAATTTGGAAAGGCGAAAAAATGCAGAGCACAAGCCTTTTACACTCTGCAGCCAGCTGGCCTCCTTCTTACTATTTATACACTGCAGTTGCACTCAGGGAACTTGGTCATCTTTGGTGTTAGACAAACCCATTTAAGAAGGTGCTTCTGCCCATAAAGATTTGCACTGAACAGATGAAGCGTCCAAGAGAAAGAGGATAAACGACAGTGAATCATCCCGAGTCAGCAGGCAGGCAAAGGGCAGGCCTGGGAAGGAATTTATATCTCAGTGATGCCTTAGTCACTGCTTTTCCCATGAGCTAGTGTCCTTTTTTTAGGACAAAGAATATTGTGGCTGAGAAATTAGGTGTTTCTCTAACCCATCAATGGCCAACCAGTTCATAAAGGACCACTGGGGTGGTCCAATGCAGCTTAATAAACTTCTAATGTACCTGTGTCCCTGGAGAGCACAACTACATTTTTAAGCTGATGGTCAGATTTAGGTTTCCTGGGAAACAGCAAGAGAGAGATTTCAGCGCCCCTTCTTCCCCCCACCCCAATAGACCCCCTTGCTATTCCTCCATCACAGCACTCAAGCCTTGAGCA
>VZTL01029865.1:794-31259 GCA_013400535.1 Scopus umbretta
GGGTCGCTCGGAGGGGCGGCCTGTCCCCGGCCCCGCCGCCCTCGGGGCCCTGCGCCCGCCCTGGCCTTGCGGGGCAGCGCTGGGTGCCGGGGTGCGGGGGAAGGCCGCCTGCCCTGCCCTTCGCCCCGGCCCGGAGCTGCCCTTTGGTTGCCTGCGTGGCACTCTTGCTGTTGTACCCACGTTTGCTCCCTGTGTTCCTTTTCAAACTCTTACAAGTCACAAACTGCAGCAAATTATTTAAGGTTGCAGAAAGGTACGGCAGAATTAGGACCAAATGATGGCGGATACTGACCCGCAAGCTGGAGAGGTGGGGTTGCAGCTGGTGGTTGAGAGTATGCCCAATGCTCCTGGGAAAAGCCAGTTCCCATCTGTAGGAAGGAGGCCCTGTAGTGAGCTGGGTCTTGCCGCTGTCTCCCTGCAGCGCTGAGCAGCCATGGAGAGGATGCAGGAGGTCGTTGCGCGGGCGAGAGCCGCCTTCAACTCGGGCCGGTGCCGCTCGCTGGGGTTCAGGATGCAGCAGCTGAAGGCCCTGGAGCGGATGGTGCAGGAGAAGGAGAAGGAAATCCTGGCAGCCATCAAGGCGGATCTGCACAAGGTCTGAGTCAAGGGTTTTTTCCCATCAGCCGTGCGTCAGCAGTGGTCAGCCTGGAAGGGAAAGTGGAAAGCCAAGGGCTGCCTTTGCCGTGCCACATGGCTTCTGCTGATGTTCTCCGCGGTCCTGGTTCTCATTGTGGCCTGCCAAGGTCCGTTGCCACCATTTCTAAAAAGGAGCTAGCCTGAGGCAGGACTGCGAAGGCAGGTCCTGGCTGTCAGGCTTTGGCTTCTGCTGCATGTTGAGCCCCACACACCCCCAGGCTGACCATCTTCTATCAGGGATCCTTTGGGGCAGCGCTACCAGTAACTGCCCTGGCAGACACTTTTAAGCCAGCAGAATTTACCTTGCTTCCCCGGGCTGCCGCAGTGTGTGCAGGAGGTGGGTGCCTTCACCATCCCCTCCCCAAGTTCCCTCTTGTTACAGAGTGAGGCCAATGCATTCAGCCATGAGATCCTGGGCATACTGGGAGAGTTGGCCCAGACCATGGAGAAGCTGCCGTCCTGGGCAGCCCCTCAGCCTGTGAAGAAGAACCTGCTGACGATGCGGGACGAGGCCTACATCTGCACCGAGCCGCTGGGGGTGGTGCTGATCATCGGGGCCTGGAACTACCCCTTCGTACTGATCATGCAGCCTTTGATCGGGGCCATCGCAGCAGGTGGGGACCTGCCACAGTCCCTGTCCTTCATGGAGCTACGGGCAGGTGCTGCAGGAGGTGGGAGAGGAGCACGAAGGTTCAGGGGCTGTGCTGCATTTGTCTTGTAGGCAATGCTGTGGTGGTGAAGCCGTCAGAGGTCAGCGAGAACACAGCTCAGCTGGTGGCTGATCTCCTCCCCCAGTATCTTGACCAGGTGAGTGTGGCCCTGTGCCTGACATGATTGTCTTGAGGAAATACCTCAAACATCCTTGAAAGCCGTGCTTTCAAAGGGCTCCTGCAGGTTAGAGTCAAATCAGTTGCCCGCTCTCTCTCCAAATAAGCAGGAGATAACAGGAAGGGTTGAGTTACTCGTAGAGTACAGAGGCACGCTGACGTATTCTTTCTGCGTTTAGGTAATCTAACATGCCTACATAACATTGCCGCAACATGACAGCCTTTTTGACATTTGTGACTGTGTAAAGAGGTGTGTGTGTACTTCTAACTGCAATAATTGCACTCTTGGACACTGTGCTGGGGTTGCCTCTAGGTAAGCACAAGTTTGTGTTGGATGCTGGCTGTGCCTGGCTCTTCCTGAGAATTGGGCGCCGTTTGCTCAGTGGCAGTACGTCCCGGGTTTTCGTGTCCCGCTGAACCACACTCGTCGCGGGAGGTCTTGTTTCTCCTCCACGTGTCTGGCAGTTCCAACATCCTTGTGCTGTGTCACTGAGGCCGTTGCTCTGTCAGTGAGGCCCCACCATGCAGTGTTCTCTGGGGAGTTAGCGCTTTCTCTAGGCGAGGAGTGAGAGCTGAGGAAGGAGACAGCCCTCAGGAGACCCCAGCGGTTGTGCGTGCCCTTTTTCTTAGCGTGTGAGAGTAGGTCCACAGCCTGACTCAGCCCTGGCCTCAACCTCCATTTGTTTTAGTTCATGTGGCATGATACAACAAGTGAAACTTCATTTTAGAGGAAGGAGCAGGGCTTGTCTCTGTTACTGCTATTCTTTGTCCAGATCCTAATGTAGCTCACAAGTGAGTCTGCCCCATGCAGAGCTGCTCCCTTGATATATTTGCTTTTAATCAAGATAACTGTAAGGCTCTTGTTTGCCTCGCAGGAGCTGTACCCCGTGGTCACTGGAGGAGTACCTGAGACAACAGAGCTGCTGAAGCAGAGATTTGATCACATCCTCTACACCGGCAGCTCCACGGTGGGCAAAATCGTGATGGCAGCCGCCGCCAAGCACCTGACACCCGTCACGCTGGAGCTGGGCGGGAAGAGCCCCTGCTACATCGACAAGGACCGTGACCTGGCTGTCACCTGCAGGTCAGGCTGTTGAAGCCCTTGGCGGGGGCTCAGCAGTGAGGCAGGGACCCTGTGGGGCAGGTGGACATCTCTGGGCTGTTGTCCCCAGACCGCGGGTGTCGGCCGGGCTGTGGGGGCTGGAAGGGACTGACCATGGAGAAACCATCTCCCTTTCTTCTGTAGGCGGATAACGTGGGGGAAGTACATGAACTGTGGGCAAACCTGCATCGCCCCGGACTACATCCTCTGTGACCCATCCATCCAAAGAAAGGTGGTGGAGAACATCAAGGCGACTCTGCAGGTGAGCGTGGAGTTCCTCATGCTGCGGGAGTTGTCCCCGTTACAGCCCAGGTCTGAGCTTTGTAGCTGCAGCCCTGGAGCTGTGGTTGTTGTGAAGATTTGTCAAGCGCTTTGGTTATGCTGTGCCCTTTGGCAGGAATTCTATGGGGAAGATGTGAAGTCATCTCCAGATTATGAAAGGATCATCAACAAGCGTCACTTCAAGAGAATCCTGGGCCTGCTGGATGGGCAGAAGATCGCTCACGGGGGAGAGGCTGATGAAGCCTCTTGCTTCATAGGTGCTTCTGGCAGCTGTTGGGGAGGTGGAGGGTAGGGCCTTCTGCTGGTAGTGGGTGTCTTTTGGGGGCTGTGTGTGTGTGTTTGTGCCTTCCTTGGTGTGTGTTGAATGCCGGCGATGCCCAGGACAAGGTCGTGTGGTTGACCACGTCTTCTGGGCTGCTCATGCTGTCTCCTGCCCTCCTGTTTACCTCAGCACCGACTATCCTCACCGACGTTTCTCCTGAGTCAAAGGTGATGGATGAAGAGATCTTTGGACCAGTCCTCCCCATTCTGACTGTGAAGAGTGTGGATGAAGCCATTGAGTTCATCAACCGTCGGGAGAAGCCCCTTGCCCTCTATGTTTTCTCCAACAACAAGAAGGTGAGTCTAGGCTGTGCTCCCCCATGGAGGTGTCTCTGCACAGTTCCATCCTGAATGTGTCCAGTCCCGGGTGTGGCTCCCCACAGGGCCTGTGTCAGCTTCTCTTTGCTTGTGAGTCGCAGCGTTTGCCTCATGGGGGTCCGCGCATGTCCCCAGAGTTGCTGGAGTCTCCCAGACTTCTGCTGAAGTGCTTTGCATCTGCATGGTTCTGTGAAATAGAAGGATAAAGGGCTGAATTTCCTCTTTGGTGCCATGTAGCCTTTTCATGATTAATTTAGTTACTTTTAATATATTGCTAGGGAGGCAAGCTCCCAGATTTCCAGCTTTCACATTCCTCCTCTCGACTTTCCCACTTTCTTTGAGTTAGCATCGCATGGAGAGGGCTCTCCGAGTTTTCAGCCAGAGGAAATGAGCACGATGGTCTGTTGGCTCCTAGCTCCCCTCGCAGTCCTGATCAGTTACATGGTCTGTGGTCTCTTCTGGGCCTTTGTAATGTTCTGTTTGCTTTTTTTCTTTTGTCAGTTAATCAAAAGAGTCATCTCGGAAACTTCTAGTGGAGGTGTTACTGGGAATGATGTCATCATGCATTTCTTCCTCTCAACCTTACCCTTTGGTGGTGTGGGTAAGTTACTGGAGCTCCTTAGTCTTGTGACTCGATGCACCGTGTAACCCACGAAACAGCAGCAGTCGGTTTGTGTCCAAGTACCCCCGCGCCTGTTACAGCCGAAGGGTCTCTGTATAGCAGATCTCAATAATAAATTCGGGGAGTACATTAGGAAAGGGGCCAAAAGAGAAAACCTTTAGCTGTGTTTTGGGGAAGATCGAAGCATTTAGCGCAGACTGAAAGGTGCATTAAAAACATTAGCTGCACGTGGAGTGATTAGCAGTAATTGCAGAAGGAAGGTAGGACTTCAGCCTGGGAAGAATTGGAACAGGTTACTGAACAGTCTACGGGACCTTTACGGAAGAGGGTTTGGGTGTTACAGCGATCCCAGGCTGACTGTGAACCGGCAGTGTTCTGCTGCTGTGAACAGCACGTGCTGTCCTGGAATTGGAAAACGGAGGTGTACCCTGCAGGGCTCCTCAGGAAACCCGCCTCGCACAGCACTGGTCAGATCTCAGAGCCTTGGCATGGTGCTTTGAGAGGGAGCTAAATCCAGGGAAGAGCTGGAGACGGCTCGGAGGCACAGAGAACAGTGCATGCAGGGACACAACGAAGTACCGGAGAGTACATAGTGAGAATGGGGTGGGGAAGACGAGGGACGGAGTACAGATAGGCATCTCACTGAGGAGTGCTGCAGAGAGGAAGGCATAGCTATGTTCTGAAGGAACATAGGGGAGAAGTCGTGCTTTTAAACTGCAGCAAGGTAGGTGCAGGGTTCGTAACACGCGCTGCAGCTGACAAGCAACTGGAATTTTCCTGTGCTGCATCTTGCCCTGCTGGTGGCCTCAAGTGGCCAAAGGTTTGACTGGCTGAGCCTGTGGTGTGACCTGTCCGGGTTGTGTCCCTCAGGTAACAGTGGGATGGGTGCCTACCACGGCAAGCACAGCTTTGAGACCTTCTCCCACCGTCGCGCCTGCTTGATCAAGGACCTGAAGATGGAGGCGACAAATAAACTCCGGTACCCACCTGGCAGTCAGAAGAAGGTGGATTGGGCCAAGTTCTTCATCTTGAAGCGGTTTAACAAGGGCCCAGTGGGACTGGTCATCTTGGCCCTGCTGGGAATTGTGGCAGCGGTGGTGATAAAGGTGAGCTTTGGCTCTCTGCCATCTACGTGAGTGCATGTGCAATTCATCTAATCTTCGGCAAGTCCCCTCTTTGCAACTGCAGTCCTTTCTGAGAGCCTGGCCTGTTTTTCCTGTCTTGAGACTTACGATATCTGTCCCACCTGAAATTACCAAGGTCTGCTTTGCACTCTTGCAAGTGCTATCTAGAACAGAAATGTCCTCGGAGGAATCTCCTGGGCTGCTGTGCTGTTTCTGTTGCTCTGCCTTGGTGGGTGACACCCATGAGAAGCTCCCTCCAGAGGCAGAGGTTGGTATGTTTTGGACAGGTCTCTTCAGAGTGATTTCGATTCCCAAGCTTTCTCCAGCAGCCTTGTGAACTGCTCCGCAGCCTAGCCCAGCCGGCTGCGTTTTTGTGCCGCAGGGCCCTGGGGAAGGGAGGCTGTCCCCTAAAGCCTAGGGCTACAGCGAGCTCTTGGTCCTCGCCCAGTTGCAGCCCCCATCTGACCTTAGCTTAATTATTTCCATCTCCTCCCCTGTTTCTGGCTGGGTAGTGGGATGTCCTGGAAGGGTGGGACGTTCTCCCCTCCCTGCGGGAGGCAGAAGTCTGTTGGTGCTGGCGGGAGGACTTGAGATGCCTCCCTGAGGTGGAAGGGGTAAGATCTAAAACTCCAAGTGTGACCGCTGGCGGTTCTCCGGGGCTGGCGGATCAGGCACTCCGTGTGCCTGCGCCGGCTGCTCCTTGCAGAGCTCAACTGTGCATCCTGGGGGTTTAGTAGGCTTAAGGGAGCAGCCACCTGAGGGGACAGGAGCTGGCAGGGTGGATCAGGACTCCGCCTTTCAGTCTGTTCTACCTTGTTACTGCTGCAGGGAGACGTGCAGGAGCCCAACAAGCAGGGGAAATAATCTGCCTGCATATCTGAGTCCAGGAGGAGGTGTAAGGGAGGTGTAAGAGCCAACTACCGGCTCAGGCCTTGAAGCACCAGCCAGGGAGGCAGGCCCTGTCTGGGTGAATGCCTTCTCAGTGAAGAGGGGGAAACTCACCGCATCTTGAAATCATTTGGGTTTTCTCAGAATCACCAGTCTGTGCTGAAGAGAAAAGCTCTCTTGATTGTGCTGGCTGTTCAGAGGCTGGGCTGGCTCAGTGTGTGGTAAGGAGGAGCAGGTTTCAGAGCACTGCTGTGGCTGTCCTGTCACAGTGAGGTAGGAGCCTTTTTCTTCTCCTGTCTGTAGACGTGATGTGAGATCAGGCAAAGCTTTGTTAGAGTAGCAAATGTGGGGCTTGCAGAAGGTTCCCCCAGGAGCCAGAGAGCAACGCTTTCCCTGGCAGTGCTCGGAGCTCATACGGCGTCCAAGATAGCCAGCAGTCAGTGCATGCCGAGGGGGCAGGAGGCAGGCGAGCTGGACCCTGGGGAAGCCACCCTGAGTGAAGGGGCTTTGCTTCAGGCTGTTCTAGAAAGGGAGTTGGTTTTGTCTCAGCAAGTCCTTCACAGGACGTCGGTGTTGTGTTTTGCTTTCACAGATGGTTTCCTGATGAAGAGAGGAGAAGGCGCCATGTGCAAGTCATACTCCGAGTGCTCGCTTTGTGCCTGTTTCCTTAAGCTGAGAAATCTTCTTTTTTTTCTTCTGTACTGGCTTATTTCAGTGAGCTGTCAAGCACACAGAGTAGCCTTAGAGAGACACTAACCAAGAGAAGGCTTGAACTCCTGTTTACTGAACAGCCATGCTGAAACAGAGGGACCAGTGGGTACAAGCTCGCAAAAGGAGCGCTGCAGAGCACGAAATACCAGTCCCTACCCCCAGCCCATGCCATGCAGAGCGCTGCTTCCAGGGATGTGCGCGCTGTGTCTTGCACCAAACCGCTTGCCTTCCTTCAGCGACGGAGAGGAGGTTAAGTTTCGGCTGTGATTGGGTTGACAGGGTTTTTCCTGCAGTATTGGGTTTTCCTTGCAGTATTTGGGATGGTCTGTCTTCTCTTGTGCTCCGAACAAGCGATGAGTCTGAGACAGGCCGTGCTGACGGATGCGTTTTACCAGTCTTAACGGTTACGAATAAATCCAGTGAGGTTCCCGCTTGAATTGAGGTGAAATTTTCATGGATCCCTGTAAGCCAGAATCGTCCGCGGCTCACCAGGGGATGCAGGCTGACGCCCTTTTTGGGGCTCTGGGTTTCACCATGTGCCTGTAACAATTATTTGGCAGTTAGAAAATTACAAAGGTGATACCTGCACTGCCTGCATTTTGCTGGTAAGAATATCTTATGCTCGTACAAAAGAACTCCCAGGTCTGTTGGGAGAAGCGGGAATCACCAAGTACGCTGTTGTGGGTTAGCCCGGGGAGCACCCAAGTCCTACGCAGCCGCTCGCTCGCCTCCTGTGGTGGGATGAGGAAGAAAATCAAAAGGGTAAAAGTGGGAAAACTTGTAGGTTGAGGTAAAGCTTAATAGGCAAAGTGAAAGCTGGGCATGCAAGCGAGCAAATTAAGGAATTAATTCACTATTCCCCTCAGCAGGCAGATGTTCAGCCATTCCCAGGAAGACCAGGGCTTCATCACATGTAACAGTGACTTGCGAAGGCAGACGCCATATCTCCCAATGTCCTCCCCTTTCCTCTTCTTCCTCCTCCCAGCTTTTATCGCTGAGCACGTCGTAGGGTCCGCAATAGCCCTTTGGTCAGCTGGGGTCAGCTCTCCCAGCCGTCTCCCCGCGCTGCTTCTTGCCGACCCCAGCCGACGCGCTGGCGGGGCGGGGTGAGAAACGGAGACCTTGACGCCGCGCAGGCACTGTTCGACGACAGCCAAACCACAGGTGTGTTACCAACACTGTTTTGGTCACAAATCCAAAACACAGCGCCATCCTACTATAAAGAAACTTGGCGATTATGACGAAAATGAACTCCATCCCAGCCAAAACCAGTACAAACGCCTTCTTGGTTAGATTCCCCCAAGGGAAAGCAATTGCTGAAAGAGTGTGTGCTCCTTTTGCGTCTGAGCTTCTGGGTCTGCTATAATCTTGCATTGGGAGATAATAGGGGGCTTGGTCTAGCTTGCGGGGAGGATGCCGGAGAAACTTAAGGTGAAAGGACCTTAGAAATATTAACGTTTATATAAGGAAAATTTAAAAATCATTAAATGCATTTAATATAGGGTAGAAAATCACATTTACTGTACGATAGGTGAGAGTTCTTCATGTCTGGTGAAAATCCATGTTCTAAGCCTTTTTAATGATATATTTTGCAAGTGCTAAATAAACACTGAGAATTTAAATAATAAACCGAGCGTGGTAAGTCCCTGCAGTCTCCTGGGGAATCCTGCCCATCCTCTGCTGCTCCCGGCTCCGGCCACGGCTTGGCTGAATGTCACGCGTGTGTGCGAGAGGTGCCTCTGCCCTGGCACAGGAGCTGGGGTCCCCGGCGCGATGAGTTCCCTGCTCATGGGGGAGCGCCGGCAAGCTGCCGAGGAAGTGCCCGTAGGCAGGCGGGGCGTGGGCTGAGGCAGCGCTGGGAGCTGTGGAGGAGCTGGACTGTTTCTCCTCCTGTCCTGCGCAAATCCATCCCCCGATTGCCTCCCACCTGCAGGCGCTGCCCGTTCGGGGTTTGTTCAGATCCGGACGGTAGCGCGGGCTGCGTTCGTTGGCTCCCGACGGCGGCTGTGGCACGTGGAAGCGCTTCCCCCAGCCTCATGCTCCCAACGCGGGCAAAGCCACGCGGTCTCTCGCAATCCGGCATGGGCGGCTGAGTCACTGCCCCGGCGGAATGCGGCCACCCAGGGCTTGCGCGTTCACAGCGTGAGGACGTATCTGGGTAAAGGGCATCTTGCCTCTAGCGAGAGCCCTGGGCCTGAGCCGCCCCCAGAGATGCTGGGTTGCCAAGAGAGGCGCCCTCCATCAGTGGACCCTGCGCAGGTAGGATGGGGCATCGGAGGGTGGGAGTCCTGAGCAGTTACCTCGGGAGCAGGAGGCCACCCAAGGAAGAAAACACCTCTCAGCCTTGCTCTGGGTGGGACATCTCTTGGTGGTGGCCCCACGTTGAGTGTTTGCAGGCCTGAGCAGCCCTCGATGGCCCTGTAGTGAGCTGGGTCTTGCCGCTGTCTCCCTGCAGCGCTGAGCAGCCATGGAGAGGATGCAGGAGGTCGTTGCGCGGGCGAGAGCCGCCTTCAACTCGGGCCGGTGCCGCTCGCTGGGGTTCAGGATGCAGCAGCTGAAGGCCCTGGAGTGGATGGTGCAGGAGAAGGAGATCCTGGCAGCCATCAAGGCGGACTGCTACAAGGTCTGGGTTGGCGGGGGTTTCTCCCTTCTGCTGTGCATGGACAGTGGTCAGCCCTCAGGAAAGCAGCAACCCCAAGGGCTGGGCTGCCTTTGCAGCTTTTGATCGGGGCCGTCACAGCAGGTGGGGACCTGCCCCAGCCCCTGTCCTTCGTGGGGCCATGGGCAGGCGCCGCGGGAGGCAGGAGAGGTGCAGAAGGGCTCAGGGGCCATGCTGGGTTTGTCTTGTAGGCAATGCTGCGGTGGTGAAGCCGTCAGAAATCAGCGAGAACGTGGCTTGGCTGGTGGCTGATCTCCTTCCCCAGTACCTTGACCAGGTGAGTGCGGCCTCGTGTCACTCTCGGGGTTTCTCTGTGCTGTGGGAATGTGCTGGGTTGGGGTGATCCTGGCACACTCGCCCCACAGGAGCTGTACCCCGTGGTCAATGGGGCAACAGCCGAGATGACAGCGTTGCTGACCCAGAGATTTGATCGTGTCTTCTACACCAGCAACTCCACGGTGGGCAAAACTGTGATGGCGGCCGCCGCCAAGCACCTGACACCCGTCACGCTGGAGCTGGGCGGGAAGAGCCCCTGCTACATCGACAAGGACCGTGACCTGGCTGTCACCTGCAGGTCAGGCTGTTGAAGCCCTTGGCGGGGGCTCAGCAGTGAGGCAGGGACCCTGTGGGGCAGGTGGACATCTCTGGGCCCTTTTTGCTTTGTGACTGTTCCAGCTGGGCAGATCTTGTGCTTAAATAAAGTCAACCCAGCCTCTTTCAAGGAACAAGGCACAGCCTAGGACAAGAGGAAATGGCCTCAAGTCGTGTCAAGGGAGGTTTAGATTGGATGTTGGGAAAAGTTTCTTTACTGAAAGAGTGGTCAAGCATTGGCACAGGCTGCCCAGGGAGGTGGTGGAGTCCCCATCCCTGGAGGTGTTCAAAAAACACGTACATGTGGCACTTCGGGATGTGGTTTAGTAGGCATGGTGGTCTTGGGTTGATAGTTGGACTAGATGATCTCAGAGGTCTTCTCCAACCTTAATGATTCTATTCTATTCTATTCTGTCCCCCCACACACAAAGGGGGATGCAACCATCACCTTGACCCCCACCTGCTCTGGTAAATGCCATGTTGTTGGTGGCCCGTCTGGATTTCCCTCTCTTCTGTGCCATTTCTCATTCTGGGTAACTGTGGTGGCGCAGCCTCCCAGACCACTCTGAGATCTCGGGATAAGCCATGCATGCTTTGGGAAAAACTCCCATTGTGCTGTTATCTTGGATGCAAGTGCAGTAGCCGGGGGCTAAGGGGGTCGGGCACCTCCTGGCCACAGCTGGGCCATCTGCTGCTGAATTGTGTGCCAGAACAACTCAGCATGAATTGTGGCCAGAATGGAAAATACTGACCAAAGCCAATCATCTCAAAATCCTATAAACAGCGACCCAAAAGAGACCCTTTGAGCTCTCCAGGACCACAGTGGGCTGTGTGACCCAGTATCTCCCCCTGAGCTGGGACACCTCTCAGGGAAGATTTCACAAGGATTGAAGGATCATCCATCGATGATTTCGCGAGGACTCAAAGGCCTGATTTCGCGAGGTTCACCGACTGTCCGTCAACGAATGCCGGCACATAAAAGTGAGTAATTCATGAAACTCGTGAAAAGGGAAATTTTAATCACAGGTTGATCTGTGTGTGTATGCAATTCGATTTAGAGCTGTTTGTCAATCTGTCCATGTGTGTGATTTGATTTAATCTCCATCTGTGTGTACAATCCTGCTGTAAGTTTCAGGTGATCCTTGCCATTCTCAAATCTCGAGCTAAGTGACTATTTTGATTGTAACAAATTCCATTGAATCACTCTGTTAAATTGGCTGATGCTTAAGTGCTGTTAAGAATTATGCAACCTAATTTTGTGATCTCAAAAATATTAATAAATTCTAAATTGCTGCTAAACCAAAGCTATGTAAAAAATCCTATTTGTGACAGTAGCTGATCAGACAGGTGATATCGGAGACCTTCGGCGGCAGTGTGACCGCCAACAACGTCTTCATGCACTCTGTGGTTCTGGATCTGCCCTTCGGCGGCGTGGGTAAGTCCCTACTCCATCCCATACACCTGGTTTCAGTCTCCCAGCAGCAGCCTCTGACCCATGTGCCATGATGCCCGTTTGGCAATTCAGGAACTTTCAGCTGCGTTTTCCCATTAATACTTTTCACTGGTGGATTCCTTTGTAAAAGACTCATCTGCCTGGGTTGTGTCCCTCAGGATGGGTGCCTACCACGGCAAGCACAGCTTTGAGACCTTCTCCTGCCACTGTCCCTGCTTGATCAAGGACCTGAAGATGGAGGTGAACAAACTCTGGTGCCCACTTGGCAGTCAGAAGAAGGTGGCTTGGGCCAAGTTCTTCCTCTTGAAGCGGCTTAACAAGAAAAAAAAAAAGCTGGTCACCTTGGCCCTGCTGGGGATTCGCCGGTGGTGGAAAGGTGAGCTTCGGCACTCTGCTGTCCGCATGAGTACGTGTTCCCAGCTCTGTCCCCTGAGCCCCACCTGGTCTCAGCCTCCATCGCCCTGTTGCCTGGGGCTCTGCTCCTTCCCTGTGGCAGTCAGCCTTGTTTCTGTGTCTCTCCAGATGGTGGCATGAGGGGTAACCAGCAGTCAGCAACACACCAGACCTGTAACCCACCACTCACTACCTGCAGTCCTAGTGCTGAACTTTGTTTTGCTGCAATTTCTGTTCTTCCAAGGCAGCCACTGCACTGAAGAGGTAGAAGCAAATGAAACGCACCTAAAGCAGAGAAGCTCTGAGCTGGAGGCTCCGGCTCCTGCTGAAACACAGGAATCAATTCAGACTTACACCATTGGTCATGCCTCAGCAGTGAGTGGCAGCAGGTGGAAGGAGGCAGCATCTGCCCTGTTTTGCAAACAGGAGCCCATCTGAAAGCTCTTGGGAACAGGGGAATCATTTGTCACAAGGGTATCAAAACAAAGCCAGTTGTTACTGAGCCTGTTATCTACGTAACGTTTCGCGTGGTCTCCATAGAAAGCTGTCTCATGCCAGCGATAAGCCTAACAAAATGTGGGTCTTACTGATGGGGACAGTCCAGGCTGGTTATCTCCAGCAGCCCTCTAGAGCAGAGGGAAAGACCCTCTAAAAACCTGCAGCGTCCCATCCTCGAAAGGACTGGCAACCGAACGGGTGATGTCTTGTTGCAGGGGAAAGCACCTTTAGCCATCCAAGGTGTGCAAAGGCTGCCTGAGGTGACAGCAAAGGCTTTCTGAGCTGTGGCCACACTCTGCCCCAAGGACTTGAGGAACGCCAGGGACCGTCGCACCGCCGGTGCACTGCATTTGGGGCTGCTGGGGGGCAATAACAGGGGCATTGCTGCAACTGGAGTCCTAGATCTGGGGAAGTCCTTGGCCAGAGTGGCTGAGCAGCCCGCCACCTCATCTGTAATTGAATTTCAGTTTTTTTATTGGTTTACTAGTAGTCTTTTACCTCCAAACTTGTTAACTGAAAACTGAACTTGAGCCTTGTTGAATATAACCTTTGTTTTGCTGCGAAGGCCACCTGGGGCAGGGCAAGACCCACGTGCCCCAGGCTCCCACACGGACGTTCCCCTGCGCCGGCCAGAGCCCTGCCCTCAGCCTCCACCCCAAGGAGCCAGCCCGAGTCCAGCTGGGTGTATTCTTTATTTGGCATTTGTCACGGAGCAGTAGCGTGAGCCGGGCTGTGCTCGGCTCTGGTTGGCGGGTGATAGCCGGCAGCACGGGTTGGAGGGGGTTACCTGCACACTCGGTGTGTGTCAGGCAGCCCAGAACAGCATTTTGGGTGTTGGCGCGGCTGCAGGGCCCGATCCTGAGCGATGTCTGAGCAGATGCTGCCAAATGCTGACGGAGGCCCTTTGGCTCCCATGGGACAGGCGTGTGGCGTGGGCTGGATTCTCTTGCTGGCCGGTCTGTACTTTGTACGGCCATCCATCAGGAGGGGCTTTCACCCCCAAAGCAAAGTCCCCAAAGTCCCTGGTGCGAGTCAGTGTTTGCTGGTCATCAGCTTTATGACGATGCCCAGCACAAGCACTGCGACGGCTGCGGCTGCCGCCAGCCCGCGCCAGATGATCAGCTCCTTGGTGGCCATGGCAGTGGCTGGGGGGGATGTGGCAGGCATGGCTTCCTGGGGCTCCAGCTGGTACGTCGGTCCCTCTATCCTGGTGATGCCCGTGAGCACGATGCCGTTCTGCGCATCCATGCCCGCTGCAAGGAGAATGGGGCAGTGTCACTGAGGGCTTTTGCAGGGATTGAGGGGTTTCTTTGGGAGGGTTTTGTCTGAGGTCTGAAAGCACATTAGGAGCAGCCCAGAGCATGGAGATCTCCGGCCCTCGATGGCGCTTCAGTGGGACCTGGTGTCTGCAAGGTGAGAACTGCCCAGGGTGCCACATCCCCCCAGGACCCCCCGGCCTCCATCACCCTCCCGAGCCCACCTTGGTAACCGCTGTTTTCCCAGTAACTGAGGGCCTCACCAGCGCTACGCTGCACCCCATTTCGTGGGCTTGTTCCTGGCTTATGTGAATCCCTGGGGACTCTTTCTGGACCCTAACCCACCGCTGCACACAGTGCCCAGCTCCTGGCCATACCTACGCACCCCCGCACCGCCGTGGCGGGGGGGTAAGAGGGGGGCGGTGGGGCTGGCCCCACACCAGAGGGAAGCGCCTTGCAGGAGGGTCCGGGGCCCAGGTTCGGCTCCTCCAGTGGTGGCTGGGTCACTCCTGCACGGTGCTGAGCCTGGGGGAGGGAATGTGGTGGGTTTAGCCGGGGGTGCATGGTGCGGGAAATCCCCACCAAGCAAAGCCAGCGTTGCCTCTTGTGGGGTTCACCTGGCTGGAAATGGCACCGTGTGGCTGAAAGATGCCCAAAAGGAGAGATACAGGCTGGTAGGAACTCTGGAGCTGTCGGGGCACGGGGGCACAAGGCGATGCTCAGGGCTGCAGGGTTGAGGTAGCCTCGGTCACCGCATCTGCTTTGTGCTTTCTGTCCCCAACCAAGGGTGGCACAAGGTGCAGAGGGAAACCCTGAGATCACTGAGTGCACGTGTGGGAGGGAGCTGAATACAGGGACGTGACCGCCGTCACGGGAGCACTGGGTTTTGCTGGGGGCACTGAAGGACAGCCCTGGGCAGCACTGGCCCATGGGATAGAGCCCATGATGCTGTCTCATCCTGCTGCAATCCCAGCCAAGGCACTGAGGACCATCCCGCTGGCAGGGTGTGATGCTGAGGGCACATGGGTTACCTCCTCAGCTGCCTTCTTCCAGTCCGTGCGGGCGATGTAGGCGATGAAGCAGGTGCAGAGGATGGACACGCAGACAAGCATGCTGAGCCACAGGCCTGCAGAGGGCATGCCGGCGTCAGCTGGCTGCCGCAGCCAGAGCAAACCCAACCGAGAAGGCATCTTCTTGACGGCGAGTCAAGAAAGGGGATGTCACTGAGGTCCACAGGGACACGGGGATGGGGCAGCCGTGGGCAGACCTGGCAGGGGTTGCTTTTTCCCAGTACAATTAAAAGTTCTCAGTAGTTGCCGGGGCCACCCCAGTCCACCCCAGTGTGCCCAGTCCCCAGACAGGTAGGAGGGCAGAGCCAGGCGGGAGGGTCATGGCGAGCCATCAGTGGAGCTGGGGGGAACCGCATCCGCCTGGGGGGGATTTGGGGTCGCGCAGAGCTGCGCGCCCGGGGGTTGGTACCTATGACGCCGATCCTGGCCACGAAGAGCAGCACGGCTCCCAGGGGCAGGCCCACACCGTAGTAGCTCACAGCGTTGAGGATGGCACCAAATTTCTGCTTGCCTATGCCTCTGAGCACCCCGCTGCAGGCGCCCTGCCGGGGAGAGGGAGAGGGGCTGGGGCCAGGGCCGGGAGCGCCGCCTTGGCCGAATCTGGGGCTCTGCTGCTGCCTGCGGGCTGGTGACCCAGCCTGGTGATGAAACAGCTCCCCACCTCTGCCCAGGTATTTCGGTGTCCTTGCCCGGTCCTATGGGTTGGCAGCTCTTTGTGCACTCGGTGTTTTCTAAGGGATGACCCCAGGCGCCCTGCAGGGCCCCGGTGCATGTGCCGGTGCCCACCCGCAGTCTGGGGGACCCCCGACCGACCAACCTGCGATGCTGCTGCTCAGCACCGAGGTCCCCTAACAAAAGGAGCAGCATCCCCCAGGGACTTACACACATGGCTTCAAACAAGTGGAAGACAACGTAGACCGGCATGACCCAGGCCACCAAGTCAACGATCTCCCTGGGGACAGAGAAGAGCCAACTTTTGGGAACCAACCTCTGCACACTGGGGCCGGGAGCTGGGGGCACTCACTTGTCACGGGTGAAGATGTAGCCTAGCATGTCCTTCGTGGCAGCTAAAATGGCCCCCACAGCTACGCAAAACCCCCCTGAAAAAGAGAGCAAAGCGCTGAGCCTGGCCTGCCCATGACGGGGGGCTCAGGAGCAGCTGAAGGGAGAGAGCAGGGGACACCGGTGTGTGCCACAGGTGACCCGCAAAGGCTCCCTGCTCCTGCTGTGCCTGGAAGGAACCCCGACAAAGGCTTCCCGGTGCACGGGCGGCCTGACCTGTGCAGAGCAGGCTGGTGGAGGAGGATCTCTTGGCCGTCTTGACGTCGCCGGCACCCAGCGCGTTCCCCACCTGCACGCTGGCGGCCGTGCCAAGCCCCAAGGGGATCTGTAACCACAGGGCTGAGGCTCGTGTGTGCATCCAGGTCATGGGGCCATCACAGCAACAGCGGAATAACCACCCGGAAGAGAGGGAGATGGAGTTTGGGATTTAATTTAAAACATCTCCGTAGGAGGGAGAGGCAGGAGGAGGGAGAGGCTTAAGCACAGAGGGGGAAAAGTGAGATTAGCTGGAGCTGATTTTTGCTGGGTGTCTGTACTGGACTGTCCCTAGGGAGCCCTGGTCAGAAATAATAACCCCCAGCCCTTACCATGAAAGCGACAACGGACACCTCGTAGATGATGGACTGGGCGGAGAGCTCTACGACGCTCAGCAGGCCTGGGGGAGAGGAGGGGGTCAGCGCTGGGTTCAGGCACCCGGCAGAAAGCCGCTCCCAGCCCCCACCACTGCCATGGACGCTGCTGTCGGTCACAACTCCCCCTCTCCGCTGACCTATCAAGAAGCTCCCGATTTCGTAGGTCCACCACTCGATGCATATCATGAGCATGCTGGGGACAGCCAGGGAGATGAAGCTGTCCCACTCCAGCAGGCACTCGCTGGACCAGCCTGCAGAGAGGAGAAACATCACCTGATGGATGACCAGACTGGCCATGTGTTACATCCTCAAGAGCACCTGAGGAAGCTGGAGGTGCCATTCCTGTTTGCAGAGCCACCAGGGCAATGCTCCTCAGCTCCATGGGACCTCCAGCAGCAGAGTGTGCACATACGAGCTCTGCTGGTGCCATCCTGTGGACCACAGACTGGTGCTAGCCCCAGCTCATCCTGCCCAGAGCAGAGCGTCTAAGGACAACCTCATGCCTATGTCTGTGCTCATCTGGTTTCAGGACTGAACCCTACAAAGTCTCAGCAGAAAGTTTCATTTCTCCAGAATTAATGTTTACTGCCCAGCGTGGTGCTCTGCCAACGCTCACGCGTGACGTGCTGCTACCGAAGCAGCACCGCTTTCCCAGGGCGTACTGGGCTGAGGTTAATATTTCACCATCAGGACTAACAGAATTCACTTGATAGAAGTGGTGGAAGATTCACGAACACTCGTGTAAAGAGGGACCCAGAGGGAGCTGGGGTGATGCTCTTACCTCCCCAGGTCTTCACATGGAGTTTCTTGCCTATAATATACAGGAACAAGAAAATGGCTTGTGAATACTGAGCAACGGTGTTGGCGCAGGCAGAGCCCCTGCAAAGGAAATGAGAAAGGTCGTCGGCATCCTGCTCACGCCTCCCCGGCTCGGGGTGCCAGAGCGTAACGTCCCGCTGTGCCCCGGCAAGCACCGGATGCTCGGCTGCGCCTGGTGGTACCGACAACCCTGAAAAGTCCCTTGTCGCTGCCACGTGTTGCGTTTTCCCCTCCGTGGGCCGCAGGCAGTACTCACACGATGCCCAAGTGGAGCACGTAGAGGAGGATGCAGTTTGCGATCACATTGATGACGTTGCCAACGACCCCGCTCAGCACCAGCGGCCACATGATCATCTGGAAAAAGGAGGAGATGGGGGCTACGGTGCCTTCACAAAAGCATCGGGAGAGAGGTGTGAAGGTCCCCACCAGCCCTGGCACTCAGCAGCTTTCCCAGCCAAAAATAAAACTTCTGATGATGTTGCCTGCTTGGAAAATGAGTGTGTTGGAGGTAAATCTCTGATGTGGGGAAGTGTGATGGGAGGTCCATCAAACAGATGGCTACAACTGGCAGTGGGATGGGGTGATCTCCAGGGTCAGAGCTGCTCCCCGGCACCTGGCGGGTGGTGGGAATAAACACTGCCTCACCACCAGGAACAGTGAGCACAAAAAGCCCGGGTGTGTGGTCGAGGGGCTGACCCTCCGGGGGTGCGAGGGCTGCAGGACCCACCTGGTTCTGCAGGTACTTTGTCTCCAGGTTGTACAGAAAAACCGCCTGAAAAGGAAAGTGGGGGATGAGATGAGGGCCGACGCTCAGCAGGGGCTGTGCTGCTGCAGTGGAAAATAGGAGCAGGATGGCCGGTCCCTGTGCGTGGCCAGCATCCAGGGTGCCCACAGGGACTCACCGGGAGAGCAGGGACAAATGCCATCACGTAGCGCTGAGTTAGCCTGGGGGACATGAGAGGCACGGTCAGCAAGGGGGCATGGCCACCGTTCCCCCAGCCCCGCCATGCCAGGGAGGGAGGGAGGAGGCAGTGATGTCTGGGCCACAGGACCACCCGACCTGGAGACCTCGGGGTCCTGGTGGATGAGGAGCAGGAGCTGCTCGATGTTGATGAGGATGGCACAGCAAGGGAAGCAGCAGAGCAGGAGGATGAGGGTGGCACGCTGCAGGATCACCCCCACACGCAGCAGGTTCTTGCTGCCATAGGTCTGCAAGGGGAGAGGAGAGTGAGCACTGCTGCGTTGGCAGCACGCTGGTGCTGGGGGGACAGGGACCCCACAGAGCATGGAACAGCCCTGACCACCCCAGAGACTGCCCGGGAGGATGTGGTATTTTAAGGGGATCACGGAGCTCCCGGTTATGGGGGACAAGCTTCCCAGGTTGCAGGTGCAGCCGGGGTGCAAGGCAGTGCCTGGGCAGCATCAGCCGATGCTGGAAAACCCCGTGTCTCCAGGACGAGCGCCAGCATCTCTCACCCACCTGCGATATCAAGGTGTCACATGCTGAAGACAAACCATAACCTACAGAGATGGCAGTAACGTTTATAACCTGGAAACAGGAGATTTAAAAAAAAAAAAAAAAAAAAAAGAGCATATGAGCAGTTAAGACTTTTAAGTAGGGAGAGGGACTAAAAGGAAAATAGGAGGCTGAAGTCTCCTCTGCCCTTGTCTGCCTCTGTTCCCATAATCCCATCCTAGCAACAGCGGGTGGGAGCTGGTGCCTGGTGCCGGGGCAGCCCCTGGGAATGCTTACAGCGATGGCCAGCGTGACGGAGGCCAGCTCGACCTTGCCCAGATGGCCGCAGAATATGGAGCTGACGAGGTGTATCAGGAAGACCAGCAGCTGGATCAGGATCTAAGCGTGGGGAAGAGGAGAGGCAAAGGTCAGAGGCAGAGATGAGCAGAGGTGGCCACGCTGGGGGGAGACCTCCGGGCCAGAGCACGGCATGGGATGGGAGGGGAAGGCAGCTGTACGTGTCCAGCTGAGTGCATATAACCAGGCAAGCAACCCAATCCCCCCGACACGTCAGGTGAAGCTGATCTGAGTTTTTGAGCCCCTCGCCAGGTGTTTAGCAGCACTCCACGTCCATCGTCTCTAGGAGCTGTTGGAGGTCTCATGTTGGCTGGGCTCTGCTGGCCGAGGGACCCGTTCCCCAGGGTGCCTGCAGCATTGGGCTGTGGTTGCAGCCGCCCCAACATGCAAGTGCTCTCCTCCCGGGGTCCTTACCAGTGGCCCTGCCAGCACCAGCAGCTTCTTCACATCCTCCCAGAAGTTGTCCGGGACCAGGTGCTGAAGCCAGCGGCGTTTCTTCCCGCAGCTGCTGGCTGTGAGGGCGTGCTGGCCAGCTGCTATTGCCTCGTTGAAGCCATTCTCCTCGGGGACGTTCACCTGCTTCATGCTTCCACTCTGCCAGGGGAGTGAAACAACCCTCTTCCTCCGCGCTCTGTTAAAACCACCCTGCTAGGGTGAGCAATGTGTAACCACGCTGGGGTGAACTTCAGCCGGGGCCGGGCGAGCCGACCGCGTGCTCCCTGCTGCCAGCAGCTGGGTTGGCAATGGGAAGCGCAGGCAGCGGGTCAGGGCAGGGCACGGAGCTGGGGAGCCCCGTGAGGGTCCCGTGCACCGCTGTGGGCAGCACCGTGGAGCCTGGACGTGCGGTGCAAGGCGCTCGCTGCCTGCCCCGAGCCAGCGTAGGGACCGAGTCTTCCCAAATCGCTCCCGTGAGCCCTCCTACCTCTCTCCTGCTTTGCCGCGGCTCTGCCGGCCAGCGGGCTGGAGGGTCGTCCTCCTCTTCCAGCAGCGGCGGCGGATTCATGGCTCTGTGCGCAGTCTCCCGTGAGCTGCTGCCGGCAGTGGCGGGGCCGCTGGCCGTCTCGGCCCCTCTCATCACGGCGCGGCGGCGGTGGCCAAGACAAGCCGGCCCCGTTGGCTCCAGCTGTTGGTCTCGCACAGCACAGCAGCGTCGGGTTTCAGCAGCACCACTCTGCCAGGCCAAATATAGCATCCTGCCTTGGCCTACCGTAGGGCAGGGGCGGTGGAGGGGACCTGCGACCACGGTGCAGACCCTCGCCTGCACAGAGCGGGAGGTGGGCTCCGGTGGGATAGGGTAGCCCACAGGGCAGAGCAAGGCAGGCTTCCTCCTCTCCCCAGGCACCCATCCCAAAGTTACCTGGAATGGGAGCAGGGCACAGTCTGCCACATCCTCCCTGCATCTGGGCAGAGGCTGCCGAGGTCAGGGTTGATGGCTGTTTCAAGATCCAGTATGTCACGTCTTTTAGTAGGCACGGTGGTGTTGGGTTGACGGTTAGACTAGATGCTCTTGGAGGTCTTTTCCAACCTTAGTGATTCTATGATTCTCATTTGCAGTCCACAGGCAACCAGCGCTGGGTGCCAGGAGAATCGTGGGGTAGCAGGGAGGTGCCGTGCACCGGCTGTACATGGCATTCACCTCCAACAGCTGAGCACACACCGCACTGTAGGGGCAGTGGCCTCGCTGCTGTCACACAGCTGCAGGTAAGAGCCTGGGACAGGTCCTGAGGAGCTCGGCGCTGAGGGCAGGGGTGGACAAGCGGTGCTGGGGCACATTCCTTGATGGCTCTGTAGACTTGTGCACCACACCACCCTCTCCCATGCAGCTCAGCAATGGTGTGGAGCAACCTGCTTGTACCCAAGGGGAGCAGCGTGCTCTGTGAGCCAGCTAAAACAAGCCCCTGGCTCCTGCTGCACCCAGAGCCAGCCCCAAACTGCAGGGCCAGGAGGCTGAGGCCTGGTGCAAGCCCGCCACGCTGCACAAACCAGGCACAAGCCTCCCCTCTAACCGCTTAGTCGTGCCAATGACCGGGGTCATACTCACAGTACACTGACAGCCCAACATTTACTCAGAAAACTTTATTGTATCAAAATCCCACCTTACAAAAGTGCAAAGAAGAGTTACTTTAGGCCCTGTGCCTGCCACGCAGCAGGGAGAGCAGGACCAGCAGCCAGCACCGGCCATCTTCCAGCAAAGTCAGCCTTGCTTTGCCCTGCTGCAGCGGTAGCAAGCGGGCTCTGCCATGCCAAGCTGCTGGCACAGGCTGGTGCCTGAGGAAAGATGCTGTGCGCAGTAAGAGCCTCTACCATTAGCAAATGACATGGCCAAATGCCCCCAGGGAGGAGGAAGCAGGGCAGCAACAAGGTCCCTGTCTCCTTCCTGGGCCAGCCCCAGGATACACTCCCACCTACCACAAGTGACATCCTGGTGTAGTGCAGGAGAGGGACCGGCTCTCGAGCACTTTCTTCCCAGATGCCACATCCTCGCCCCCTTTAAGAACTCTGCATGTGGGATAAAACATCGTGAGTTAACCAGAAACCGAGCAAAGTGACTCTTTACAAGGAACTAAGGGGGGATTGCTTCCCCTGCACCATCCTCCTGGGACATGCTCTCCTGCTCTGTGCACAGCTCCCCAGTGCCACAGCTCCCCAGTGCCGGTGGTTCTAGCCATTGCCAGTCAGGAGCCGGACCAGTACGCCCACCAGCAGGACAGCAACAGCAGCGGCAGCAGCCAGCACGCGGCGGATGATCAGGGTCCTCCATACCACAGCAGGAGGAGCAAGGACGACAGCAGACGACTCCTGTGTGATGAGCTGGTGGTCAGGTTGCCTCTCGCCTCCCGCGATGCTCTCGGGCAGGACCACAGTGTCCACCGTGTCCGTGTCAACAGAGATGTAATCTGTGTAAGAGAAAGGCAAGTGCTGCAGGGAAGACAAGCTGCAACGTCAGGGGATCCCAGTCTGATGCCACAGAAGTGCTAGTGGCAGTCCTGAAGGTCCTTTCACAAGGCTCAGGGACACTGGGACACGACATTGGGACATGCTGCAGCAAAGTAGCAGGTCTTCCCAGGTAAGGCAGACACTGGCTGGTAGTCCAAGCTTTTTCCTGGAGCAGCCAGGGTGGTGACAGGGGTAACAGGGTATCCAGTACCCCATTACTAAGTACGGGAGAAGTGCCACTGGCCTGGGACCAGCACCAGACGCTGTGCTCTTTCCAGCCATTGGGGCCTGCAGGGCAGACACAGCTGCCGTGACTGTGAAAGAAAGGAAGGGTTGGCTGGGGAATTCAGGCTCCCTCCCTGTTGTCAGGCCCGGTTACATACCCACAGCAGATGTTTTGTTAGCAGCTGTGCCATTGGAGTTCACATCTTCCAGTTGTTTTTTCAGTCCAGCTCGGACTTGAGCCTAAAAACACACGGAGGAGTTAGTCTTCTCAGAGCAAGGCTGTCCAGCCCTGCCAAGCAAACCTGAGCCTCCTCCCTGCACTCTCCCAAAGCAAGCATGCTCAGCACCAAATCACTCCTCTGCTACAGGAGAGGGACAGATCCCGTTTTACTTCTGCCTCCTCCCAGTAGGGCTGTGACACTGTGCTGGGACAGGCACTCCTCTAGCACCTTTTAAGAGTTACTAGAGAGAAGCACAAGTCTCACCTCTTCTGCAGCTTTCTTCCAATCCATGCGCATGACAAAAGCCGAGAAGGAAAGGGCTTGCAGTGAGATGCAAATGATCATCCCCACCCACAGACCTGCAGCAATGGAAAGTTACTTCAGGGAGGGCTTGAGGAAAGCCTGCTTTTGCCAGCCACTGCCAAAATGCCCAAGAACTTCAGTGGGGTCAAATTATTGCCCCGTGTCTAACCCAGCCTCAGCAGGAGAGCTGTCTTGAGGGGCAGTGAGAGGAAACAGCTCCTGGGGGTGGGTCCTATGCTAGGAGCAAGCCTGGATTTACCGGGACATCTTGGCCCCCATTTGATGGAGGCTACTCAGAGCCTGCCTCAGATAAACACTTCAGCATGCGGTCCAGCCCCACCAGGCCAAAGGAGGGTCTGAGCACAAGTGCCAGAGCTGAGCCTTTGCTCAGGGCACGGGGTTTGGCTCAGCAGCAGCAGTGCTGGCAGCTCATACAAAGCCAAACGGAGGTCATACGTACCCAACACGCCCATCTTAGCCGCAAACATCAGCGAGATGCCGACGGGCAGGCCGATGGCATAATAGCCAACGGCGTTGGCGATAGCACCCATCTTCTGCTTCCCCGTGCCCCGCAGCACGCCGCCACAGGTCGCCTAAGGAAAGCAGGCAGAGGGATCGGTACGGGGGACAGCACGGTGCTATGGAAGGTATCACCACGGGAGCTCTGGGGCATGGCACAGCCCTGTGAGTAGGGGAACCCACAGCCCTGTCCCGCAGAGCCAAGAGGGACCAAGGCCACACCACAGAGCACCGGGCGCAGGGCTCCTCTCGCTCCAGCTGCCGACTCAGGCGCAGAACGTGGAATTGTCTGCAGACACCGAGAGGCATGCCAATGGACCCCACAGTGCTTTCCACACTAGCTGGGTCCCTCTCCCAGGGACGTGACAGGAGGAAACAGGTTGAAATTACTATCTAACAAGTTGTATGAGCACTGCTGCTATGCTGCGAGTACCTGATCTCTCTGAAGCCTTGCCGGGGGAAAAAAAGGGAGAAAGAACTGAGTTGTTCTGCAGCGATGCCAATGGGCAACTACAAGCGCAGGGGACACTGAGGTGCTATAGACAATGCAAGCAGCTGCTCTGAAAGTTTATCAGTTTGCTTCTCTGTATCATTTTCAGAGATGAAGAAAGAGATAGAGGCAGCTTTGCACTCTCCATCGCACCCCAACCTGCACAGAGGAATCGCTCCACATACTGGAATACTCACTGCTGCTGCATCAAACAAGTGGAACGGAGCAAAGATGATCATCACTTTGGACACCAAGATAACGATCTCCCTGTTGGGAAGATGTACGTACTGGTCAGGGAAAGAAGCATGGCCTGGTCTCAATGAACTCTGGTTCTGATGCCTCCCTTGGCCAGATGCAAAGCCTGATCCCAGCCCATGAGACTTGAGGGGATGCATGCAGCTTAGGTACCACCATGGCAGTGTCCCAGTGTCAGCAGCACCCATGCTGCCCAGTGACACTGGGCAGCAAGGAGGAACCTTTGGGGAACGTGTTTGCCAGAGGGAGATTCATGAAATCTTATCTGCCAGCAGCTTCTGAGCAGCTCCTGGGATATAAATCACACCCTCCAAAAAAGTAGTAATACTCAAAAGAAAGCTGTTAACCCACTTGTCATTGGTGAAGATGTATCCCACCACATCCTTTAGGGTTCCCAGTAATGTTGCAACCACCACAGCAAAAACTTCTGAAAGAAGAAGAAATAGTCAAATTGCTTGCCTCAAGAGCAGCATGTCCTGCTCCTTTATTCCCCTCTGCAGGACCTGGGCTGACCTGTGCACAGCAGGGCAGTAATGCAGGAGGTCTTGGCTTGCACCACATCCCCTGATCCCAAGGCATTGCCCACTCTGACACTCGCAGCCACGCTGAAGCCCAGAGGCACCTGAGTAGCGGAAGACAAGGAGGAGGTGAGTGGCAATAGAGCCTGAACCAATTTTCTTCTTCCCCAGCAGGGAGTCTGGGGCAAACTGGCATTGCTGCAGTAAAGGGATTTTCTACCTGCAGCCCAGCCCTGGATGTGCTGCTGCACAGCAAGCCTGAGAGCCATCACCTGCCCGGTACAGACCCCTCTGCTTCCCTCCCCAGCCTTGCTCTGCAGGGCCATTGTTTGAGGGCTCCTCCCAGGCTGATCGTGGTTCAATACACCCAGCCCTTACCAAGTACGCCGCAGAGGAGAGCTCGTAGATGACAGACTGTGCACCCAGCTCCACCACACTGAGCAGCCCTGGAAAAGATTCATCACTTCCTTCATTAGGTCAGAATTCAACTCCTCCCTTGCTGACAAGGAGGCAATGACTACAGGGTTCCCATCTAACAGATGCAGCATCCTGCAGAACCAACCCTGCAGGCGAGAAAGCTGCTGGCAGGAGGTGCCCTGGGGACACACTCAAGAGGCAGCCACCACAGCAGGCGTGGCTAGAAGATGGCCTGTGGAACCAGAGGAAAAAAAAGAGGATTTGGACTCACCTGCCAAGAAACTCCCAATCTCAAAGGTCCACCATTCAATACACATCATGAGCATGCCAGGCACCGCCAGCCAGATGAAGGAGCCCCAGTCCAGGAGGCAGTCCCTGGTCCAACCTGCAACGAGGTGGTGAAGCAAAATGAATGCATGTTCTCCCCCTCTTCTGCCAAAGGGGAGCCATACACTCTTCTGGATGGTCTCTGACGACCATCACCACCACAGCTCACAGGACATCAGCCTAGTCTCGCTGCTGTACCATGCTGTATTCCTGAGACAGGATGATCAACAAGAATGTACTTGGAGCTACAGTAAAGGTCTTGAGGATGTGGCTACAGCACCTTCCCACTGTGAGGGGATGGTAATCCCTTTGTCAGGTGCTGGGGACAGCGCCAGATCCCCAGGGCCAGACATTGGTGTTTTGAAGGATTAAACTATGAACAGTACCTCCCCACGTCTCCACATGGATCTTCTTCCACCACACGTAAAGGAAGAGGAGAACGGCCTGGGTGTACTGAGAAACAGTGTTAGCCCAGGCAGAGCCCCTGGGGAGAGAGAGACAGGCAGATTACAAATGACATCCTCCCCAGCCTCCTCAGCTACAGCAGGAGAGACCTGGTGGCAACCATACAAGCCTTGCTGCAGATACGGGGCAGATCCCTCCAGCCTTATCTTTGCAGGCTGGTTGGCTGGGGACAGCGGGCAGCAGAACTGGGCACCCGAGGCACTCCTCCCCGGCCCTGAGCAAACCCCTGCACCCAGGGAGAGGCTGTCACCATCTCTGCTCACACTTACACCATGCCCAGCTTCAGCGCATATAGGAAGAAGGCGTTCATGGCCACATTGAGGATGTTGGCTGCAATCCCTGTCAACACCTGAGGCAAAATGATCGCCTGGAAGCCAAGGAGAGACTTTGGAGTTTGCTTCCCCAACACTGTCCAAGCCCCATCCAGCGAACACAGGGGAGACCTTCAGCAGTGTCCAAGGAGACAGCCAAGAAGGCAGCTCCTGTTTCAGGTAAAGCTGGATTGGGTTAGACATGCAGAAGGTAGCATGCAGGGCTCAAGAGCTGGTGCAATCAATAAAATGCAGAGTTGGGAGGTAGCAGCGGGGAAATTGAGCAAACTTAGGGTGGTTCCCATGAGCTCTCCCTGCCCTGCAGGGCCGGCTGGGGGGCTGTGCATCACACATTCCTCAGCCCAGCTCTCCCCGGAACCAGATGAACTTAGATCCCCAACTTTAACCATGCTCCTAGGAATACCTTTAATCTATGGCCCAGAACCTGGCTAGTTATACAATACCTGACTTAGTAAATATCTTGTCTGCAGCTGGTACAGAAACGCCGCCTGCAAAAGTCAGGATTCACTTCATCAGCACCACCGCACTACAGTTCAGCAGCCAGCTACCATTTAGCACTCACAGATGGGTCCTTCCCTCAGCTCCCCGCACCGCCTTCTCAGGGTGCCCCAGCCAGGCACGCTGCCCGACACCCAGCTCCCGTGCTCTGGTTGAAACGTGGCACCTGCCAGCACTGGCTGCACCCAAAGCCAAGAGTAACAAAAGGCACCTCCTATTTCCACTGGGAAGAGAGAGCAGTCTCCAAATGGGAAATCTCCTATGCTACCTCGTCGGCACAAGCGAGCCTGGAAGCCTTGGAAGAAAGGATTAACCTCCAGTCCCTTATTCCCCGGGGGTACTGCTCCCTGTCTTAGAGGAGTAAGAGCAACTAGCCAAGAGCCCAGCAGCTATGAGTGTGTGCGAACAGCAAGCTGCAGCCTTTATCTCAGAGCTAAGGTGAGCCCTGGAGCCCCTGGTTCCAATGTCCGTCGCCAGCTATGTGTTGTGCGGAGACGTGGCCTGCAGTAAAAGCCTTTGCACAGTAAGATGAAAGAGTACATGTTTGCTGGTCCAGCAGCTGCTGGCCAATACACATCTGTTAAGGCCCAAGATCAAGGGGCACGTTGTAAAACCCTAAACCATGCTGCCCTGTGATCCACACAGCAAAGACCCACCCTCCTTTCTCCTAATGTACTGAGGGATACAGAGCTTCTAACAGCTTTAGCAGCGACTTACAGGCAGGGCTGGAATAAAGATCATCACGTAGACCTGAGTTAACCTGGGAAGAGAATTGTTTCCCCAGTTAATGACACAGCAAAGCAAGAGCCAAGCCAAGCAGCGTTGCACTCAAGCTCCACAGAGCCTTGATTTCAACACTGCATGGCAACCCATCCACAGCCAAATGCCTGATCCAGAAGGGCTCGATCTCACCCCTGACCTGGAGACTTCGGGGTCCTGTCGGATGAGCAGGAGGATCCGCTCAGTGTTGATGAAGAGCGCCCAGCAAGGGAAGCAGCAGAGCAGCAGGATGAGGATCCCCCGCTGCAGGATGGTGCCCACCTGCTTCAGGTTCTTGCTGCCATATGTCTGAATCAGGAGAGGGGACCAAGGTGAGTCACAGGGAAGCCAAGGGTCTGGGCAGATGCTCAGGACCCAGGGCAGGAACAGGCTGATAAAATACATTTCCCACACCCTGCAGTGGCTGGTGCCAAGCTGGTTGGGTTTATCCTCAGGTGGATTGCACATTCCTTTTGCTGCCCAGGCACGACCCAGGGCTCCCTGGGGGAGCTGCAGGGAGGGAGCAGGCTCCAGCCAGTGCATGTGTAGCCCCAGGCGGGCTGCAAGCTGCCATCCTCCCACCCTTAGTGCCCAAATCACAGTGTACAGGAGGCGAGACACCGCCAGTTGAACCGTCAGGCACAAGAAAGGGGGAGCTGGTACTGACCTGGGACATCAGTGTGTCGCATGCTGAGGCTAAACCAGAACCGATGGAGATGCCTGTCACATTGATAACCTGGAGAAGAGACAAGAGACTTGGGTTGCAAGGGAGGGTGACAGGGGACCTGGCCCAAAGCACCGTGTCCCACCCAGCTGGGTGGGGAGAGAGTTCTGCTACGCGTTTTTGGGAAGTTTCCAGCTCTCCTCTATTTCTCAGAATAACACATTCTTGTTACCTAAATAGCCTCTTCTCCTCTCTGGTGTGGAAAAGGATCCTAGCAAGGGGCGACTATCTAAAGGACCACAAAGAGCGCTGCTCCTAGCCACACGTGCACGCCTAGGTCTGGCAGTCCAGAGAGCTGGTCGCAGGCTCCAGGTCCCTGCCCAGGTGCTGGCCTTGCACCGGCACAGTCACCGACTGCTCCGTTCCCACCTCCTGCCTCTGCTCAGGCCAAAAGAAAGAATGGTTTGGTGGATGCAATGTTTGCGTTGTAAGCCCAGCCTGATGCACACAGGGTCCTTACATATATATTCCTACAGGTTTGGTTGTTTTTGTTTTTTTTTTTCCTTTTTTTTTGGTGACATAGTTTGTATGTTTTAAATCAGAGCAGAATCAGAGTAATACATACGGAGACGGCCAGCGTCACAGCATCCAGTTCAGCTTTCCCCAGGTGACCACAGAAGATGGAGCTGACCACACTGATCAGGAACCCCAGCAGCTGGGCAACAAACTAGGATGGGAGGAGGACGAGACGGTGAGATGAGGACCGATTAGGACTTGAGGAACAACACCCCTCCCCCAGGTATTGGGCTACGAACAGTCAGGTTTCCTGCTCTCACCGCAGCACCTCGTCTCAAGGCCAGGGCTGTGCTGTCCTGGGAACCTGTCCCTGTTTGCCAGCACTGCTGTGGCAGAGGAGCCAGCTCTAGGATTCGGTGCAAGCTCTCAGCGGCTTTGTCTTTCAAAGCAGGCCTCTACCTGCCCTGTGGTATTTTGGTGTTAGGCAGCCAATCTGGCAGATAACCTTGTTTACATGGGGCTTAATGGCTTCACTAGAAACTCTCTTTTCCAGGATGGAAGATGAATAGAGAGGGGAAAAATCAAAAATCCCAATGCTTTTCTGCACCTCTGTGCATCTAGGGAAAACTCTCTTCCCAAACCGCTATGTCCTCTCGCCTCCTGGAGAGACGCCAAGTCCAGCCTGCTCGTTCCTTGCCAGGGGCCACAGCAAGGCTTAACGATGCTGTAACAGAGACTGCGCTCCAGACATAATTTTCCCTTGGCAAGAGGATGTCCCCTCTACAGGCCTCCAAAGCACGAGTCGTGGCACAGCTAGAACCAGGTGGCAGGAGTTAGAGATGTTTATACCCGCTGAGGGGTGGGCACAGCTGCAGACCATGCCCAGGGTCTGCTCACGCTCCTTTCCATCTGGCAGTTGGCAAGCCGAGAGCCCAGCGTGCCCACTGGAGAGCCAACTTCTGTGGGGTCAGAGGAAGAACAGAACAAAACTTTCTCCTCTCCAGACCTCCCACCGCTGCCTGCAGATGCAGTCCTCCTGCCGGTCCAGGCACGTTCAACCTGCTGTGAGCAATCCCCGCAGGAAGGGTCCATACCTCCACAATTGTTCCAGTGCAGGATTTGACATGACATGAGAATTAACTAATGACAGCTGTAGGTTTGGTTTTGAGGTTATCTGCGCACACAGAGAAGCGGGCTGTGCCGCAGGTGGAATGGTTGAGGGGACTGAGCTAGGGCCGATATATTCGGCTACAGAAACCGAAACCCATCTATACTTCCTCCGCTGCCTGATCACAGCAGGTCAGCGCTTTGATGTCAGGGAAGACACCTCCGAGAAGTTCATCAGTTGGTACTTATTTACCGGATAGAGTAGAAGATTCAAAGCACAAAACTTCACGCACAAGAGATTTAGACCAGGGCTGTGGCACACGTGGAAGCCTCTGCAAAACATGCTCAGTGTTGCGCCATCAGTCCCTGACTACCGAAGGATGAATCTCCTTCCAGACAAATGGAGGATTTGTCCTCGGAGGCCATTTGTCCAAACAGAGGCCATCTACGGAGGATTTCAGGACATCAAGCCATAGGGTACCTTTGCACCCTACGGAAGGGCTGGCATCAAGCAAAGCGACTTGCTTGTCACCCAAGGGGTACACAGCAGTGCCGGGGCTGCAGACTGGTTTCATGGAGCGATTTAACAGCTTATCCCTCCCCAAATCCAGCGCTCTTCTTTTAAAGCCGTGCTGCCTGCCAGGCCCCGCTGGAGCAGGGCGCAGGGATCAAGCTGGACAGCAAGGGGAATTCCTGTGGCCAAGCAGCAGCACTCGGACGACAATTAAGGAATGAATGGGGGCGTTTTCTCTCTAGCTGGGCCTTCAGCGGGCCAGCAGGCGCTGACTGCGGCAGGGAGGGAGGGTCCGGGCCGGCCCCAGCCCGGGCGGGGAGC
>VZTL01029865.1:41128-60859 GCA_013400535.1 Scopus umbretta
AAAAAAAAAAAAAAGGCCACATTCTCCATCGAGTAGGTCCTCTCTCTCACATGGGTCCACGTAGGAGTGGGAAAAAGGAGGGTGTGGGTGCTGGAGGAGAAAAGGCTGCAAGCGGGTCTGCACTGGGAGAGAAGCAGTTTATCTTTTGGTGTTGTTTATTTGCCTTTGTTTTTATTTGTTACTTGGCCCGGTCATCTTCCTCATGCTTTTTAATCTTGACTTTTCTAACTACGCTTACTTGGTGCATCCCCGCAGCGCCGCAGTGGTGTAGGTAGGGTCTGTGCTTTGCCTCTTGTTTTGCATTTGCTTTCCACTGTGTTTATGCATTTGCTTGAGTGTTGCCCAGATTCTTCTCGGGAAGGCAAACCCATTTCCACTGGAGCTGAAATACTTCTGCTCTGGTTTTGAATAAATGCAAAACACGTTGATTATCTTTCTGTGATTATTCAGTCAAGTTTCTGAAAACAGTTTCAGGATCTCTCTTTGCTCGTACTGGTAAATACATTTTGCTTGGGACAAAGTGGTTTTCTTCTATTGTAGAGTTGGATTTGTATACTCTGCTCTATGTATTTTCTCCCATGGTCACATGAAATGTGTCTTTTGCTGAATTGTGTAGCAGAGGCACGTGATCTTTCTCCACGTGTGACAAAATTGTCTGTTCTGTCTCGCCCTAAGGAGCGGGAAGGGAGCAAGTTGGTAGATTTGGATTTTGCTGTTTTAGTGGCTTGACTACTATGGTGGGTGATCAGAGATGGACACGGACTGAAGAACACCTCTTCTGTGCTGGGAGTACGTCTTCCTCAGCACCACAAATAAAACAGGGGTCTTAAGATCAATGGGTAAAATGTGACAAACCTCTTGCTTGTTCGCAGATATCTCTGTGAAGTCTCTTACAACAAATACCCACTCATTCTTCTTTTTTTTTAAACGTTTTTCAATTATGTTCTCTCCCCCCCTGCCCACCTTGCCAAGAAAAGGGCTTTTTCTTTCCCTTTGCTTAAAAGGATCACCTACTGTAGGAGCCTCTCCTACTAAGACTCTGGGTGCTAGTTTTGTAGGTAGAGATTGTGCAAGAAATGGTGGGGAGGAGGTAGAAACATCATTAAATTAGACTGTACACAATTTTTTTTTTTTGGGGGGAACCAGTTTAAGGTAACACCCTGGTTTTCAGGGACTCATAACTTTTCTGTTTGAAATCACCATCTGCTGAGATCTGGGAGGCAAGTGGTCAGCACAGATGTGGGATTTGTCTAACAGAGAATTTTGTAGATCACTTGAAGCAGCTTTTGAGTTTCATAATATAAAAATATCTAGGTAATCACTTTCAGCTGTATTCCTGACTTTGTATTTCTGGGGTGGGAATGTATATGAAATCTTTGGCTCACGGAGAGGTAGATTTGAAAAATATGGTCTTTTCATGACATAAGGCTATTGAGTAAGAAGCAAGGCATTAGCAGCACCAACTGATTCTTTGTTTGCTTTGAAACTCGCTGGTTCTGAAACCTAAGAATGGGAGGTCTATGAAAGGAGCAGAGAGAAGCCTGTGTGCTGTTTTTCATTGTGGCATCTTAATCCAGATGTTGAAATGAAAACGTTCATTTAAAAATGCATGGTTGACAATTTCATTTGTTACTCTCAGGTTGCAGAACTAAGCAAAGCAACTTTACTTTTTAAAGTAATCAGTGCACAGTTCTTCTCCAAAAATGCGTTCTTTTGGGAGCTGAACATGTAACAGCTTTACAAGAGAAGGTACAAAATAACGGAGCGTTTTTCTGTGCGATTTTGGAGAAGTACAACAGCGAGCTTCAGTTATGACTGAGGAGTAAGCTATTCAGTATTTCCACATCGTGTGGACGACATCGAAGCCAAAACGTTCTGTAATTCTTGTTGTTGTTGTTGTTGGTGCCGCTTTTTCAAATTATTCCCGAGTACGTTTTACACAGCTTTGCAGTGACCTTCCATACGATGAGCAGTCGTCTCTCACGCCAAGACCCAAATCCTTCAGTGAAATCCCAGGAAGCATTCACTGCTATCGCTACGCAGCAAGTCTGAGGGCTGCGTATTGTCCTGCAATAGTTGCAAAAACATCACTGACGTCCTCGGAGGTTGGATTTCCCCGCGCATCCAAACTGTGGCCTGCTCAAGTGCTCTCCCCAGGAGAGAATTAGTATTTTAAGTGCCTTGCTGATACGTCATCTGCCGTGTTGTTTATTGCATCCTTCAGTCAGTAACTGCCCATGTTTGAGGGCCAGCTCTGAAAGTCCTGGGGCGTATTTCCGTCATCAAATCCTCCCGGCTCCGCAGTGGGGAGAAGCAGGGGGAGCTTTTGCTGCTCATACACGGTTGGGTCTTGGGCTGGGCTCTGCAAGTCCCGTCCGAAAAACTGACATCAGGTTTGCGTTACCTTTTTGGATGGTGGCTTCTTCAAGCAGTTTGATAATGGTTTTGTTTGAAATGGAGTGAGCTGCCTCTTGTTTAATACTGGAAACGATCCATCCTTTTGTACCATTGCCTGTAGGTATTTCTTAGTACTGGGAAAGTTTGTGTGAAATTCATTGTGAGCTCATTGTTAGCAGGTACAGGTTTTGAGAGAGTCCGGGGGGGGTTGAAATTGGAGTTTTTTGATCTTTTCTCGTGGACATACTTTTCGTGTTTCAAAGCGGCGTATGGTGGGGTTAGCTCATGCGGCTGGGGTAGGGTTTCACTTCTCCTGAATTGCATCTGGGTAGAGCTCTCTGTTTTGCATTCCTGTTTTTTTCAGCAACGCTCCCAGCATGGAATTTGGGGTATGGTTTTAATCTAAGTCAAGTCAGAAGATACTGCACTTCTTGGTGATCAGACCAGGGGGTTTCTTGCCCCAGCCCCGTGCACCCTCTTCCCCGATGAGGCAGATTCAACGTAGCGATCGTCTGCTGCTCATTGCTAGAGTTTTGATGTGAAATGTGGGGATGTAGGGAGACTGAGAGGGTACGAGAGGCTGTGATGCAGCGGGCTGAACTCTAAATTCAAGAAAGTAAGTTTGAGGAGTGCTTGCCTGAGCATTTGCTTGGTGAGAAGCTCGTTGGTGTGGGTGGATTGCCGCCGCCGCCGCCTCCTCCTCCTCCTCTTTCTTCTTTCCCGCCCACTTTTTATCGGGGAAACAAGTTCCAAGCAAAATATTCCAAAGTGATATTTAATTACTCTTTAAAATGCAACTATTTGTCTTATCAGCCATGTGGATTTCTGTTTGCTGCTTTGATTTGACAGTTAGTAGTTTGTAATTTCTAAAAGGCTTACACGCTCCAGGAATCTGTGATTTTTATGCTTTTGAAAGTGGAGATGTTGAATTAACTGCAGCTTTGAACTATTCAAGGATAATTTCAGGCCCCCCGCTTTCAGCAAATAACAAGCTGACTCCTGAGCTTTCAGGCTGGGTTGAATACTGAATTATCATGACTTTATAGCTGTGTGTCTTCTCTAAACCAGTTCCATGGCACATCACAGCGTAATGCACGATAGATTTGAAATATTTTTCTAGACAGATCACTTTGTGCTCATGCCATCTCCAGATAATAACGCTTAGGAAAGGAGGGAGTAATGCCAGCGTGGGGAGGGTGCTTGGATTCGTTACGACTTGGGCTTTGTGCATATTAATTCCCCTCCGTTCCCGAGGTAGGAGCCCCGGCTGGGGAGCGGGGGGGTTCAGCTGGGGGAGAGGGCTTTCCCCCGGCGCTGCCTTGACGTACCTCTGCCGGGCAGCTTCCTCCGTGCTGGCTGGGACTGCTGCTTCTCTGCTGGTGCTCTGTAGGAGAAAAACACAATTAGAGTTAAATCTGTAGGTCGTAAGGTAAAGACATGGCCAGTGGAGAAACCGGGAGCGAGATGAATTGACAAGTAAGCAAATAGACGTATTAATTCAACTTTCCCACGAGAGAGTTTATACCAGTATTTCAGATTACAACGCGAGCGTCTTGCCTGATAGCTGATCGCGTTTTCATCGTCTCAGTTTTCCAAAGAAAATGTAGTGTCTTATTGATTTGGCATAGAGCACACACACTTAGTGGAAGGGTGGAACTAAAGAGATGCAGGAATGGTTTCTGCATACTCTCACGTCTGTCTGTCAACACCGCGAACAATTGCAACCAACAATTAATATGTAAAGAATTTGCGGTCTTTATTTAGTGCAAGTGAGTGACTGCTTCAGTTGCGTCAGGGCGTTCGCTGAGCTTTTGCAATCTGATCAGCCACCCCCCCCTTGCTTGGAGCCCAGCAAGCCCCTCTGGCCTCAAAACAAAGCGAAGGGAGGCATGGGGGGAGCGCGGGGGTGCTGGGTCCCTGCCCGAGCAGGGAGGTGAGCGCCGGGCACAGAGCCCAAACGCCGGGGAGGATCCGCTCCGTAAAGGATGCGCTTCAAATGATAGGTGCCATCGCAACTGCAGAGACCAGGAATGGTGCGCGGTGGGGGCAGAACGTTCTCCAGCGGGGTCGCAGGGAAGCAAAGTCGGGGCAGAGCAAAGCTGGAAGCTCTTCGGCTGTAATGAGGAAGGCAGCGGGGCTCCCCGGTGCTGCCAGGGGCAAGGCTCGACAGCCTCTTCAGGCAGACAAAGCTCTGTAGCAGCAGGGTGGTGTGAGAGGTTGCTGTGTGTGTTCTGCACTCGTGAAGGTCTGCAGCAGTTGAAGCTGTCCGGCCCAGCCAAGGAGAGAGACTCCAGGGTCCTTCAGCAACATTTTGTCTGTCTTTGCCACTGTGGCTAAGTCAAACCTGACTCTAAAATATTTTAATGGAGAAAAGGTGCAAAGGTCCCTATTTAACATGAATTTGCCAAGAGTTAGCAGATTTTTATTTCACGTCTGAGGTACAGAAAAAAAATAGCTGGTGGCATCCTCAGATGTGAGTGGGGGCTCGGTGTGGCGGGACCCTGGGGAGGGGGTGGCAGCCGGCGCAGGGGCTCAGATCCCACCGGGAGGGATCTCTGTGAGTCTGGGCTTTGACAGCTGAGAAGGAGCATTGTTTTGTGTTTCAGTGCAAGGATTTAAGAATCTGGGTGAGAATTAGGTAATGTTTGCAGAAGAGGGCAACTGAAATGAATTGCAACTGCACAAGTGAGACGAAGAGAGAAATTCTAGTTCTCCCTCGTTCCCAAGAGATTCCCACTGGAGAGATGAAGTCATAGCCATTACTTCATTAGCGTTAACTCAGGACGCTGACAAATGAGCCCTCTTGATTTGTGCCGGGCTGGTTGAAGAGAACACTGCACCGGCTCTCACCCCGTGCCTCGGCAGTCGCTGCCCTTGCCGTGATGTTGGCAGAAGCGCGCGCCAACTCCCCAGCCGCGCTGATTCAGCTCAGTGTTTTCCTTTGAACTGCCACCGCTTCGTCCCGCGTGCCAGCTCCGAGTTGGCTTTTATAAATCCTGCTGTGCGGAAGGCGGCCGCCGAGGGATGGGTGGTCAGGCGAATGCGAGCAGCAGCCTTGTACTCGCCAGAATCTCTCCATCAACGCCCCAACCCGTGCCCAGCGCGGGAAGCGTTAATGGTACCCAGTGGTCCGAGCCCGGCTTCCAGAGCAAACAGACGGGTGTAGGATCTCACCCTCACAACTTCCAGCGTTGCTGTGGGAGTCCCTTTTGGAAAAAAAGTGTGAAATTTATTGTAATACGTGCTGAGGATCTTATGGCGGATCTGAGCTGCTAAATCCTCTAAACCTGAGCCCGCAGCTTCATTGACAGGGCCTCTCACTTTGCTCTGCTCCAAGCTTATGGTTTCACTGCTCCAATATTTTTCCATACATGGAAGCATTCCTGCCCCAGCCTGGGCTAATCCTGACATGCCACTGCATCTGGATGTTAGCTCATTTCTCGCAGCTGACACTGTGCAAAGGCAGATGTCTGAACTTACTTTTGTCTAAATAGATTTAATTCAACCAGCAAAAGTCTCGCCCCATAGGTAAGTGGGGGGGGGAGTGGTTTTCCGTTTTATTGACCTTCCAGGGCTGTTAAGTGGATGAATTGGTCCCCAGTAATGCTGTGCTTTGGAAATGCTTGGTGTTTAAATTGCAAAGGGTACAAACCATGTTTTTGGGTCTCCAGCACAAGCCAAACCCATCTCCTGGCTGTGGCTCAGCAGAGAGGAGCCCCTGCCCACCCATCCCATCCCAGTGTTGTGTGTTCCTGGACTCTCCCCGCTGCTCTGACGGCTCTTCAGAGGCTCCAGGCTGTTTGGGGCATATTTAGTAGCTCGGTGAGGCTGGGAGTGCTGCGCTCCGGCAATTGAGCCGAATGCCTTGGTTGTACGGGAGAAAGAGACGCTCGTGCTAGTGAGCTGCTGTTTGAGCCGAGGACCTGTTCATAATCCCTCCCTCGCTGGGGCAGGTTGTAATTTTTAATTAAATGTCTGTAAGGTGCTCTGCGATCCTCTGCTGAAAGGCCCTGTTTAAGGGCAAAGCCTTTGTCTAAAAGCTAGAGACCTCTTCCACCCGTTGGGAAAGAGTTGGAGTTAGAACGGTGAGACCCAAGCAGTTGAGTCTGAACAGACGTTGGTTCTCCCCATCTTTGATAGCTCAAAAGGATTATTCTGCCTCTCCCAAGAAAAGGAGAAACACGGTGATTTTATTAGCATTGCCAGGAATCTCGGCTCCATCCCCTCCTGCTCGCTGCTGGTTAAAAGGTTGCAGGCTGGGCTGGAGGTGTGCATGGAGGGTTTCGGTTGTGGGCTGCCCTGTTGCGTTTGCAGTTCAGCATCCACTTGCCCAGCCCCTTGCTGGGGGTCCCGGCTGAGGGGGTGAGTCCCGGTTTGTCCTCCCTTCACTTGGCTGCTCCTGTTGTGTGCAGGAATAAGACGACTTGAACTCAACCGTGAGGAAGACCGCAAGGGTAAACCTGGTTTCAAATGGACCAAGCCGCGTGATGATGCGGGAAGGAGAAGACAATTTCCAGGTTTGCTGTTGGAGCCGTGAAGCGAATGAAACCTCCTTTGCCTGACTGTTTCAGCCCCTGAGAATTGGGCGAGTCCACGAGCCCGCAGGTGCCTCCAGCCCCGCTGAGGGACCCCCCCGTCCCTCCCTTTGCCCCTCCAGATGCAGCCCAGGGCCTGGGTGACAGCAGCGCTGCGGTCCTTGCATGCGTACTTGGGTCTGACGGGATTTTGGCATCGGATGGATCGCCAGGACGTTAGAAATGTTTATTTTTCCCTCAGGTTTTTCTGGCTACTGTTCTGTCACTCTCGGAGAGAATCGAAGGGCACCAGGCTACAAATCCTGCCTTGCAAGTACTGCCTGGGTTTAGGAATGCACTTCTTTTATCAACTGATAGCTGGTGTTTTAAGAGGGCAGGGAGTTACACTTATTTCATTCTGAGAGGCTGATGACTCTACAAGCTTATTTTTTAGGGTGCTGCCTTTTAAATTCTGGTTTGTGGCTGTAAGGCAGAGGTTGCATTGCTGTTACATTACAGCCTGCTTCTAACGAGCTCTTCCCTGTAATCTCTGCGCTTGGGAGCTTTGCAAATGGCTGCATGCATTACAGGGAAGTCCTGCGGCCTTCATCCGACGGGCAGGGAAACTGAGGCGAAGAGGGGTCTGGGAGCTGGGTGAGCGATCAGAGCGGGGGCTCTGCTGCCGACACCGCCGGGATTTCCCGGTCCTGGCACCCCAGTCCCCCGGGAGCAGCCCCGTTTCACCAGCCCCATGCAGCACGTGAACTTGACTCCTGGGTTGTGCTCAGCTTCGCTGCCCGCCGCTGTGTCAGCTGCAGCCATTGCCCCCCCCTTGCTGCTGCCGCCGCCGTGCCGCACGCTTTCAAAATCGGTTCGTTCCAGTGTTAGAAAGGACCCGTTTTTGTGTCCTAAGCGCTGGATTTCACAGATACAGAAGGGGAAGGGTCTCACTGCCTGCAGCTTGATCTTCTAATCTGAAAGCGTGGAAGTTTTTCATAGGAAGATTTGCTGCCCAGCTTTCTCAATGCAAGTTTGCAGAAATACGTTTTATTTCTACAATGGGTTGTAGCAGCTGGATGCCACCCACCAAGATTACTGATATTTAGGTCTTTGATTTTGGTGGAGACACACGGCAATAAATTAAATGAGTAGGGGAGTTTCAGAGAGCAGTACAGATGGTGGGAAACTGAGGGCAGGGACTGCTTTAAGTGCTAACGTATGGCACAGCTTTGACTCCTTTCTTTTGTAAAGGAATGGAAAAAGCTATGGGCTGCTGTACCAGCAATTTTACCTCCTCCTTGTCTTCAAAGCCCCGCAGGCCACCTCGGTTGCAGTGCTTTCTTGATGGTCAAGAAAGGAGCGCCCGGTGCGTGCTTCCGCCTGCCGGCACAGCGATGCCCTCCGTGCCTTTCTGTCCTCTTGGAAGCCCGATCCTGGCTCGCTGTGCGCTTGGGTGCTCTCGGTCTTCGGTTTTCTGCCCTCCTGGCAAATGCTGGGAAAGCCCGACTGTTAAATGAGCTTTCTCGAATCTTTGCAAGTCTTCCACTTTTTTTCCTCGTTAGATCTGACCTGGTTTAGGTTTTGTTTAGCTGTGGGGATTCAAATGGAATGCGTTCATTCCCTTATCCACCTCCGTCTGCGTTAATTTGCTATGTCTCCTGACTGACGGTTTAATTATTGTGCGTGACAGGAGCAGCCAGGGCCCCATTTGGCAGAAGGTGTTTATCGCTTAGGTGGTGCGCAAAGTAGATGTCTGCTGCCCTGGTCGCTCCCAGGATGGTTTTTTTGCCTAGAGAGGCAGTTTTCAAGCCAGTTAATTGCCACGTTGTGAAGCAGAAGGGTAGGTGGCTGTCCCTGCCTTTCCCTGCGGGCATGTCCCTGCTGGCGGCGTGGGGCCAGTGGCTTTTGAGGTGGAAAGATGGTGACGTGGTAGGTTGGGGAGAGCCTCCTAGGCTGGAAGAGCCGTCTTGCAGAGGGATGGTGAGCGTGGGAGGAGCAGGCAGAGGGGTGGGGAGGGAAGGGAAGGATGGAGAGAGGCACGAGGACCAGGCTGGAGCGGGGAGCAGTGCCTCGCCTGGAAAGTCACTTTGCTCCAGCCAGCCCGCTTTTGAATTGCAGGAAGGCTCCGGGTTTTACTCCATTTTAAAAATGAAACGCCCTGTGAGCCCCGCATGTTTTATGTTGCTTTTTGGCTCGGGCTGGCCGAGCGGCAGCCCTGTGTTGGGCCACATCCAGCATCCTGTTTTTGATGTTTGTCTCCATGAGGATTTGCTGCAGTCTTCACAGCTGAAAAAGTGGAGTCATCTGCATAAAACCCAGTAACTCTAGGTTAAGAGGCCACCAAATAACACCTTCGTCTGTGGCCCTCCCTCTAATTATTAAAATAATAACCCCAGGCAGAGCTTATGGCCCCGCCGGCGGCTCAGAGTCTGTTGTGCTGGGCCCTGTACAGACAACCCCATAAGAAAGAGAGGGTCCTTACCCTGCAGTTGGTTGTCTAAGGAAACGTCCCCCTTGCCCTGTGGAGAGAGGGCGGGTGCCTCGCAGCACTGACAAGCCAGGCTGGCGGAGATGCCTCCCGCCTTGCGGGCACAGAGGTTTGGGATCTGGAAGGGGAAGGCAAGTTGACACCTCCTCCACGGCTGTGCGCTACGTGAGGTGATGCACTTTGCGTGGCTGCAGAGCTTGCAGAGCTCTTCCCTGCCAGTGGCTAGTCCTTGGTTTTGTCCTTGTGGCTGTTTCTGCCCGGTGGCTCGGCAGGAGCCCTGGCTGTGTTTGACTTCCCCCCGGCTGCTGCAGCTGCCCGTCTTTTCTCCGCAGCAGCTGGAGGTCCGTCCACGCGACCACGAAGGTGTGATGCTGGCCTTCACGCTGAGATTTGGGAACCACCCCTCCTTTATGCAAAAGCATTTATGCCGGCCAAGCTTGTGCAGCTGGTACGTGCTAGGCTGCTCGGAGGAGAGAGGACCAATGCAAACGGGCAGAGGTTTGTCACTTGGATTCGGTCGCTGTCCCAAACCAACTGACCAGTTTGGGTCATTGGGTTAAACCAGCATTAAAACACGCTGAAAGCTTGGGGATGGGTGTCTGCCTGCCCGGTTACAGGGATGCCTGTCGCCCAGATGTCAGTGCACCGAGTTCATGTGCCTCCTTTCTGACTTCGTGATGCTGCTTTTTCTTCTCGGGACGTGAAACTGGAGGTGCGATTTACATGTGGCATGTGGCTGGGGTAGAATAAGTTGTATAAAAGCTGGTTACCTGTGGTGGCTGCCATCTCCGGCTGAGTGTATCTCTGGCTGCTTCCTCCCCTCGTCTCTCAAGAGCTGGAGCAAGAATTATCCAGAACAAATCCTGTTACTCAGCTGCTTCTGTGGCGGGGACCTGCTGAGCGCAGGGATGAACCCGTCCTCGCCCCAGCACCCCTGGCAGCAAAGGAGTAGCAGGACAGGGGTGCCTCACGGGCCATAAATTATGTCACTGTTTGCAGATGGGTGAAGATCAGGGATTTTTAGGGTTTCTTTGCCAGAAAGTGGGAGCGTTGATTGCCAGGCTTAGTAGTGAAGAATTTGAAGTTGTGATTCATCCCTCAATCCACGTCTTAAGTATGCAGTGGTAAAGCTAGGAAAATCTGTGTATGTATAAAGTGTTTCCTCTTAGGCAGCTGAGACACCCTTAGGTGCAGCAGTTATTATTTTACTTAATTGGGATTGAAACACCAAACGCTCAGAACGTGCCAGCTCGTGTCTGTTGTGGGGAAAACTGAGTTGCTCAATAGAAATGTCTTTTCATCTTGCCACACTGAAGAGAAAGTAAGATCAGATCTATTGAAAAGAAAAATTTCCTGACATTTTTCTTGTCACCTGCTCAAACGATTATTCAGGCCCCTGGAGGTGGCTCGGCATGGGTGGTTCTTGGTCAGGACATATATTTGAGAGGCAGCTCCTGAGAAGGATGATGGTTTTTTGGTGATGCACAGACTTTTGGTATTTGGTTTGATCTTTTACTTTTCAATTACTCCAGCAGTTAGCAGAGTTACAGATTATGCCTTGCCTTTGCTGTTCTCTGTGTGCTTCTTGCACGGTGTTTGCTGGCCCTGAGGATAAACCAACCTTGTGCAAAAGCGCATGCTGGCACAGAAAAGGCACCGGTAGGTCTATGTGAATCATCATCCATGTGGATGTTTGCTCCCAACTTCTGCAGCCGGTGAGTTGGTGCCTGGCTCCGAGCAGCTCACGCACAGGATGGTGCTTTGCCTGTGCTGCCTGTAACCGCTCCGTGACATACAAACGAGGGGTGAAGGCAATCTGTGCCTGCTCTTCTCCTCCACTTGTTAAATAATTCTAATCAGCCTCGCGGTAGTTGAAGACCGGGCAGAGCCCACCGCTGACGCGTGGGGTGTTGGTGCAGCGGGCTCGTTGCCAGAGGGATGCTGAGAACGTGAACCCTGTAAAGAAGAAAGAAAACTTGTTCAGTAGCTGTGCAAATTAGACGCTGTGCAAATTAGACGCTGTGCCGCAGAGGTAGAGAGGAAAAGCCCTGCCTCACCTGAGCTTGGGCGGCCGCTTTTCTCGCAATTCCGTTTTGTTTTTCTCTGCCATTACCAGCAGCGATTGCTTCGTTCAGAGCGTCAAGCTATGTGAACCAGTGTGCAATTCCCATGGAGGGTATATCACGCCAACACAGAGCTGCCAGACACCTTCTGGTTTCAAAGCTGGGAACTGCCATTTACTCACACGTTTTCAGTGTTTCTTGTTTCTGCTGGTGAAAGCACCTACCGACGGAGAAATGGATATTGATGGGAGCAGCGCCTGCTGCAGCGCAGAGCCTGTTGTTCGGCTCATCGGGTGAATGAACAGTCTCACTCCAGCTTCCCTGTTGAGAGCCGCTGAAGAACACCGCAGGGTTTTTCCCCCCTTGCTTAACTGAACGTTACTAAAGAAAATAAGTTTAATCAAGTCCAGACCTTTTTGCAGGAATTGCTGTGCTCTTCCCCCCCCCCGCCACTCTCCTTCCCCTCGCAGCGAGCAGAGGGCACCATGCCGGCTCGGCCAGGGCTCACCCATTGTTTGGGAAGAGCCTTGTTTGCTTCCTGAGGTTCAAAGATCCTGCAGCGGCCCTCCGAAGAAAAGAGCAAAATCCCAGTGGTCTGGCTGCTGTCCCTCCGCTCTCCTGCCTGTTGCAGCCTGTCTGAGCCCGATTTCTGCTCAGGTATCAGCTCTTTTCCATTCTATTTATGCTCCACTTACCAAAAGAGGTTGGAGCCAGATGATTTTTCTGCAGAGGGTATAATTTCATTGGAGAGAAGCGGGAGGTGGTAAAACAATCCATGGGATTAGTAGCACCTTGGCTCCTGCAGGGTCTCTCCACCCCCTTCTTGAGTCTTACTTCTGTTCTTTGAAAGCTGAAATTTCCATTGCTGTTGATGCCCTGCCAGGCACTCTAGCAGGGTTACTTTCCCTTGGATGCAGTTCAAGAAACCATCGTTCCTTTTCTCTATCGTTTGTCATCAAAGGGCGGGGAGTGCCTTCCCTGTACTGTCCTGCTGCCTCCACAGCTGGCAGGAGTAGATGGCCGTGGCTGCTCTTCAGACCCACCACGCTAGAAATGTGAATTAGAAAAGATTTTGGTGGCGGGGAAGCTGAAGCATTTGTGTCCTCAAGAAAATACACTTCATCATTTAATAAAACCCAAACCAACATCTGTTCAGGGTACCGGCAGAGGTCTTGGTTAAAGCCCTGCTCTACCAAAGCAGCGATCTGAAGGTGAAAGGCTCATCTTTGTGATGTGCTTTAGGTTTGTACATTTAGGCGGGAGCGGCCGAAGGACTTCTGAGAGACTCATAGCATGATGTTTTTATTTTAGTAAAGACTGCTGAAGTCAGAGGTTTTAGGTCAAAAAAAAAAAAAAAAANNCGAAAAAAAAAAAAAAAAAAAAAAAAGAATCTTGGGGCAAGGGCAGCTTCAAAATTGGGGTGGTTTGGGGTCTGCCCAGGCTGGAGCCTGCGGCAGGTCCTGCCTTAGCCGGCCGTTGTGCTGTGCCGGGTACCGTAACACGGGATGCAGCTGCCGAGGGGGGCTAGACGGGAGAGGAAACCCTCCCTCCTGCGCCCCTTGCTTGGGTGCAGTCTGCTTCCTCTGGCACTGGGGACGTGTGCCAGATTTATCCGATCTTCCTTGTTTTTAGGGTTCAGGCTAACTCTTTCATGTAATTGTAGTGTGTAGATTAAAAAAAAATAGTTTGTAGAACTAAAAAAGAAAAAAAAAAGGCAATAAGTCAGTAAGTTTAGGAAGGAAAAGAAAGCCCAGGCGTAGCTTTCTGCTGCTTGTAGGAGGAGCTGGCTACGGGACAGACTGTTTTCTGTTGGCTGCTCCATGCATGTCAGTGTGGTATCTTTAATCTTGATGTGTATCAGATTAGTAGATTGTGTTGGGTGAACTGGTGTGTGTCTGCTTCCTGTATGTCCACCTGATTTGCCTGACCTCTCCTTATCCTCTGCCTTGCCTTGTCATAATGAAACTACAACAGGTTCTAGGGTTGTTGGGGGAAAACCCATTTTCCTAGAGAGAATATAGAGGTTCGCTGGATTTTCAGAGAAAATGTATGAGCTTTACTGGCAGGAGAACCGGCCGAGCGAGTTAGCGGTAGTTTTGAGATGTTAGCTTTGTGGCTTTTGTCTACCAGAGCCTGAGCAGTATTTGATGTGCAGACATGTTTTCAGACATTTCTCATAGAGAAGGTGTTGGCAGGTCTGTTGTTAACACCCTCGCCTTTAGGCCAAACTATTGAAAATTCAAGTTCAGCTTGAATCTCATTTCAATGGCTTGGAAGGCTGCAGTCTGATGGGCTGAAAAATCTCGTCCAACTCCAGCCCTTATTAGGAGCTTAATCTGAAGTGCAGCCAAAGCCAAATAAGGGGGAGGGGGGAAAAAAAAAACCCTAGTCAAATGGAACAAGAAATGTGCATCCAATTTACAGTATTCCTCTGCAACCTTAGTTCAGCCCCCTGTATGCGTTACGATGCAGTTTCTCATTACGGGATCCCATCTATTTTTTTTGCATGGCACTGCTGCCCTTGCTGCTCCGGGCGGGCAGTCAAGGCGGCCCAGCGAAGGATGGGGTTGCGTGTGTAGGACCTCTGCCCTGCACGGTGCGGGATTTGGAGGGAAGGGAAGGAGGCGAGTCATGGAAAAAGAGCAAGAGTAATGGTTAAGGAGATGGGATTCCTGCTCTGCTTCTGCCGCAGGGCTCGTGTATGGCGCCGGGTAAATTGCTTTTCATGCACAACGAGGGACTTGATTTCCTGGGTCCCCAGGCTGAGGGTTGAGTTGCAGAAGTGCCGAGTGCTCCTGCTGCAGATGATCTCATGGGAAGTTGTATGTCAAAACATTTAAAATGCTGCTTGGTGCTATTTATTTTTTAAAAAGGGAGCTGTAGGCTGATTCTGGAACTGGATGCCCAGAGCTTCTCTGTACCTCTTTTCTTCAGCTATAAACTGGAGGTGTTGTGAACGAAGTTCTCTAGGATTTTATGAAAATAAATTCACGATCGTTTGAGAAGTATCCCAGTCTGTAGTGGCAAGACACCTTCGTTTTTGCCTTGGAGCAGCACATGAAAAGTGTGAAGTGAAGAGGGCTGAGTGCCGTGCATGAACAACCGGTTGAAAACCAAAACTGAATAATTCCTCACTTGTTGAGCGTCTTCTATTCTCGGTACTAACTGCGTCAGGACTGTATGCACACGTGGTATGTGGCCATGCTGTAAAGACCCTGTGCAAGTGGACCAGATTAAAGCTACAGAGAAAACTAATTTCCAGCACATCCTGGCTTTTCAGGGCTTGGCAACTGTAGTATTTTCTTAGTGCAGGCCTTCAGATGTAATATGGTATAAATTACAGGACTAGGCGGGTAAGGATTTGCGTGCAGAGGGTACAGACATTGCTCTGTAGCAAACCTTCCAGGGAGGAGGTTGAACGGCTCAGTCCTGAAGGTGGTGATACTTCTGCGTTTCTGACCTGTAGCAGAAAGCGGGAGGGGTTTGGATCATCCAGGAAGGATCTCGTGCGTAGTTTAGGCTGCTAACGCCAGACATCTGCGTTTGGCTTATCTGGACACGGGTTTCATTTGATCTTCAGGTCGGACCACTGTTGCGTGTTGGAGCCTCGCTTGCAAAATCGCTCCTGTGTCCATCGAAGAAAGAGGTTGAGGAAGTTATTTTTTCTGTGGTTTTATGGAACTCTATACCATCGTCTGTCTCTAAGGAAGATGTGACGCACGATGGCTTTGCAACTATGCAGCTTGATGGAGAGGCGCATAGCTGCGGATGCCGTCACAGGGATGCTCCAGCAAGAGGTTGCAAAGTCAAGAGGCAGCTAGCATCCCTCTCCCTCCTACAATATCCTTTGGACTTTGTTCCAGCTTATCTGCTTCCCCTCAAAATGCGGACTGGGAGCTACAAACCTCTTTGCAGGAGGAGCTGCGTGTTTCGTACCAGCCTGGCAAGAAGAGCCCCGTCAGCCGTGCCGCTGGGAGGAAGGGCTGCGCTCAGCCGTGCTCCTCCAGGGCTCTGCAAGGTTTCAAACACAGCTCGCTTAAATCAGCAGATGTTGTCAGGCGTGCACAGGCAAAACCTTGCTCTCATTCACTAATTATAAAAATTCCTGGCAGAAGCTCTGTGTGAGTCAGCTACAAAAAAATTACTTAGGAAAAAAATAAGTTTATGGTATAAGGCTGACTTTAGCGCACAAGAAGAAGGGAAGCTGGGGCTTTTTGTAAATCCAGTTGCTCATCCAGCTTTAGCCCACTGCGTCCTTGTCTGGAGAGAGCGGCGAGGGGAGAAGCGGAGCTGTGAAAGCCCAGGGGCTTGTCCTGCTCGGCCCGGAGCTCCCTGAAGCTGGTGGCGTGGCAGGGGCTGGATGGAGTTTCCTTTCCACTGCCGCAGGAGAGCCGATTCCCAGCCCAGGAGCTGGTGTGGCTCTGGCTTGTGAATCAGGGCAAGGCAACCCCTTCCCTGCCAGCCCTGAGGATGGGAGGAGGCTGCTGCTGCCTGCTCAGGGTTCATGCTTGCCTTTCACCTTGCCGCACACACTGACCGGCACGGGCAACCAAGGAAACCTCGAATCCGGACGGGTCTTGAATTACCTGCAAAGGGTGTTTGCAGCACTGTCTGTTTGCAGCACTGTCTCCTAGGGAAGCTGCCTTTTTTTTTTTTTTTTTTCTTTATAAACGTTGGATTTTATTTTATTTTTGTTACAAAACCCACATAACTAATTTCCCTTGGAATCTTTTGCAGGCGTCTGCTCTGAGTGTGTTTTGGCCTCGCTGCCCAATGCTGGTTTTGAATCCCAGTCCCAGCTGTGGGAAGTTTTTAGAATTAATGCCAGTTGTATTTTTTTAGTAGAATCGCAGTGTCCGTCTGTGGGTTTTAAACAAATATCCTTGGCTTTATGTTTTGCCTGCAGATAGCCAGTATCCAAAGGGTGTGTAGCCAACAACAGTGATTCGGCAAGGATGCAGCATTTCCCCTTGGACAAAAATGACTTTGTATTTCCTTTTGTAACCTAGCGTGCATCTTCCCAACCTCGCTGCTGTACCTCGCTGTTCTGATCCACTGCAGCAGGCAGGATACGTGCCTTTGCGTGGGGCTGTGGCACAGGCTCCCAGGGGAGGTGTGTGGAAGCCCCATCAGTGAGTAATTTAAAATTACACCTGGGGAATATGGAGTAGGAAACAATCCTGCCCAGTGTCTCTGGGAATGGATGTGTCTTTACAGGGTTGACTTTTCAGCTGGGCAAAATGTATTTCCTTGCACTTAGCGTGCACTTGCGTTGAATTTTCTTCCTCCACCGGCTCCCTTTTCACTTTTGTACCTGGTTTTAAGATGCGGCTCCCAAAGCAGAAGATAATTTTTCAGGATGTAACACGGTCCCGTTGATCCCGACCTTCCCTTTATTTCCTTTCCAGGATGTCTTTTGTAATACAGCCCCACTGTTCTTCCCCTGCTGCTGCTCTCCCTCGCTGACCGGCCGGCACAGGTTTCTGGCAGGAAGGTGAGCATCTCCGCGCACCGCTGTGCCGCCGAGGCATGCCCCACGGATGCTGGCATCCCTCCCTTCGATGAAACACCAAACGCAGCCTCTCCAAACTGCCCTGTCTTGCCCAGGAGCGGCTGGGATCCAGGAGGGCTGTTTTCCCAGGAAAAAAGAAAAAAAGCTTTTCTGGGGTGGCCGGCATGCTGTGGTCAGCCTCTCACAGCCACACGTGTGTGTTACAGTGATTCTGTTGTTTAGGTGCTTCTCAGGATTTGCTATACAAAAACTAGTTTCGGCAGCACTAAGTTGTTCACACAGTTGCTGTTGTTTGGGTTTTGGTTTTGTTTTTTTTTTAATACACTTTTCTCTGAGAAGCTTTTAAGAACACACAACTCCTGGTGTCCCTAGTGCGGCAGTGATGCCCGTAGCGCTCATCAGCTCTACTTTTTATAGTCCTTTTCCCTTTGGTAGCAGCTTTTGTACTTCTTTTCCCTTTGATGTTGGTCACTCTCAGCAGAGGAGTTTGAAGCTGATCTGTTAAGTAATAGCTGATAGATAATATAAAATACTAGTAAAAAATGAAGAGCGAGCAGAAGGCCATGCAGTGGTGGTACCAGCAGGAACATCCCGTGAAAGCAGTTGATTTTAGTGTTGAGGAAGGTTAGTATAAACACACCTTTTCCATGGGATGAGAGAGGGAGGCAGAAATCCTAAAAACAGGTTTGTATCTGCATGAAGCTTTCGTACCTGAAGAGCTGTCTGTATCCTAGAAGAGGCTTTTATTTATTCCTTGGAATCCAGAGTTTGGAGAGCACGTGTTGGCCGTGCAAACTCTCAGCTTTGCCATAAATCTGTGTTTTGGCAGTGCTTGTCCAAATGCCATATTATCCAGATAGGAATAGATAGGGGATTAAAGCAGAATCCTTCACTATTTATGGACTCCCTTGGGGAATATGTTGTAATATTCTTTTGAGACTACTGCAAGGTAACCACAACAACCCCATGCTGCACATGCTAAATCTTCCCTGTGGCCCTCCTGCAGACCTGCAGAAGGGGAAGGGGGGGATGCAGTGAGATATTTCAGTTTGTGTATCTGAAATAGTGTGGTTTGGGCTTTAACAATCTGCCACCTGGTGATTCCCTGGGATCCAGAACAGAATGTGGGACATGTGCTTAATTTTTTACAAATGGGCTGGGCTTGGAGCTTTAAATCTCTCCTTTATAATAAGCAAGTGCAGACTTGGAAAGTATTAATTATTTTGTACTATTGGTAGCAGCATCTTTCTGTAGAAGTAGCTAAGTCCTTCCCTCCCGCTTCATAACTGTCTTTACAAACTCAGGTCCTGCGTATCTGGGTGTCCCTCTTGGCACGGGAGCGGAGGAGCGGGCTGGGTGCCAGCGTGCCAGACGGAGTCTGGAAGCGTTCAGCAGAGCTGCTGGCTCAGGCTCTCCTGACGCCCTTCAGCGAATTGAGCAGCAAGAACTTACCCGAGAAGGGCTTTTCTGCTCTTCTTGAAATTGTCAGTAATCCAAAGTGCCGCGTATGTGCGCCCAGACTTTAACCTTTCAGTCTCCAGCTCTGCCCACTGGAGAGAGGAGGTCCTCAACCTTCCTGGAGAAAACACGGAAGACCCAGTCTATCTGTGTTGGAGTTGTACAGCGCTGTATGTGGGCGCACTGTAGGAAGGTCTGTGCAGGTGGACCTCTTCCCTCGGCTGCGTCCTGGCAAGCGGTACCACTGAGGACCGGGCATCTGGACCCTCAGACACCCCTTTGCCCACCGCCTGGCAAAACCCCATGTGTCGTTTATAACATGCGCAGCAAACGCCATGAACTTCATAAATTGAAGATAAGCAAAGTTTTTGTGTAAGGGTGCAGCTTTACAGACCAGCTGGCTCCGGTTTGATTTCTCCGGGCTTGGGAATTTCCTGGGTTTGGGTTTTTATTCCAGCTGCTCAGCCCCAAGCAGCCCCTGGGGCATGCATCTGCAAGGGGGCCAGGGCATGTGCTCCTTGCCTGCTCCGTGGTGGGGGAGAGCAACGCAAAGACACCGAAATGCCGGTTTCTCTTAAAAAACTCTTTCGCTTTTTATTAAGGAGCAGCGGGTTTGTTCTTGGAGGGGGGGAGCACGCCTCGCTTCCCGCATCCCCTTTGTGCAGGGCTTAATGCAGCCCATTTTTGTATGTGCTTGCTGAGAAACAGCAAAAATCAGGAGCAAGCGGATGGCCGGTACTTTCTTTCTCCTTTACGTGCCTGTTTAATTGGATAATATGCGTGGCCTTGCCTTTTTGTTTACCTTAGGGTTTGTTATGACAAAGAAGATGGATTTTTCCTGGCTCTTGCAGGCACAGTATGTAAACTAACACGATGCAGTGCCCGGTCAGCGCGTGAAGCCTGCTGCAGCCTGGGAGCTCGGGCTGTTCTTCAGTGCGCCCCGTTGACATCAACTCGTTGCTCAGCGCCTGCATTGCACCTCTGCGGCTGGGAAGCATGTCTCTTCTCATGCTTGCAGCCACTTGCGCTGCTTGCCAACACACAGGGGCTCGTTTCAGATTGCTTTTTCTGGAAATAGGGGCATTTGGGGAGAAGAGATGCCTTTGAGGGTATCTCTGTCTTCACCTCTGGAAGCCATGGGGTGGGAATCTGTCTGCATCTTCAGCTGGTTTTGCTCTCCCCTTTTAGTACAAATTGCTCCCTAATCTTGGGATGATTTTTATACAGACTTTTCCTCGAGTCCTGGATTTCTGAGCCCTTATTTCCCACCTAGGGAATTGTTTTTTTATTTTTTTTTTT
>VZTL01029869.1:0-12002 GCA_013400535.1 Scopus umbretta
TATATTTAATATATATATATTTTAACACATATTCAAAAACTGACCTAACTAAGGTTCTACACGCTGGCACCAGAATTCAGGCTAAGACTGGTGGAAACAGAGAGACCAAGTAGATTCTTACAACAGTCTTCAGAAACTCTGTTGCAGGTTTGGCCAATTGCTGCCCAAAAAGCCAGCTTCAGCTCACTTAAAAGTTTTATTTGGCACGGGATGCTGGCTAATCAGAAGACTAACCAAACTGACTGCATTGCAATGTGCAGGTGTGCCAACCTTTAAGAGGTCAGCAGCCACACTGGGCAAAAATGGTGTATTGTTCTGGCCCCTGAAAAATGGCTGGGTGCATCTCTGAAGCAAATGTCTGCATCTTTTTAAAGCATCCTCCTTTGTTTTTTTTATTTCCTTGTTTCACTGCCTCTCATGAATTATGAGGTAACATGTAAATTATAAACTATTACAGTAAATTGTTTTAATACCAGAACATGAAAAAGCCTTGCATTATAGAGCAATTTTTATGTATTTTCATGTTTATTCTTTTTAGAGCCCAAATCAGGTGTCAAAATCTAATTACTGCAACTGCAACATGTGGTGCATTCCTGCTGATTGGTTACATATAATACACTATTCTTTCTGTTCTTTTTTCATATGCATATCTTTTTAATGCAGTGGCTCAGTTCTAGTAACTTCTGGTGGGATCTGCTGTGCATGCAAAATACAACTTGTGCCACTTTATATTTACTAATTGTTTTAATACTGTAGGAACTGACATGTGAAGACCAGGTGTGCCATCAGATATTTAAGAAGAAAAAATAAAATTGACCAGAAAGCCACACAGATCTTCCTCACACTATTATGCTGTTATGTTTTGTCTAAAAAGAAGAACCAAGCCAGATTTGCAATAATTCTTTGACACTTGTATGTGAATATATTTTGTGCCTGTTTATGAAGACAAACATGTTTTATAGAAATAACATCAAACAGTTACAAACATCATAAATTCCCTTCCCTTTCAGTCTGGAGTTAAATAAAAGTAATTGTCTTTCAAATAATGCTTTCCTACATCTTTGTAATAATTTCTAGAGGACTGTCCTTTAGCAACAAGGCTGAAAATTAAAAGTCACCATTATCTCAACCACAGTATATCTCTCCATAGTGCTGTAATATCATAATATATTTGGATGACTGAGTAAAATTGGACATTCATTGGACTGTTTCTATTTAATTTAGTCCTGGATCACTAAGTCCACAGTTTCAGGCAACAGAATAGCTCACTGAATACAATATATGGCCTTTCACATCTAGGTTATTCATTTGAATTTGGCCCAGGTTATAGCTGCTAGTAGTTATCACCTGATAAATGTCTCGGCCAATGTGAAATGCTGTAGCTCCTTAATACAGTCCAAACGTGGATCACTGACAATGCTGCTAACCTCCAGTTAGAACTGGCATCTTACTAATAATCCCAGTGGAAAAGACCACTGTTTGAAGCAAACTTCACATTCCAGAGTTGCTTCATGATGTGAAAACTAAGGAATACTTACGGCTATAAGAGGAAAACTGCAGAGTATACACAAGACTGCATGTACTCTGTGCATAAGGACTACCCAGCATGCTGCAGTCTTCACTTTGTACCTACCTTTCAGAGACTTTTAAAAGAAAAGTCACTTCCATACAAGTCTTCTCAGTTTTATTTAGGGGTTTTCAAAAGAATTCATGTTTTTTGCTGAAGGCAAGTTTAAGTTAATCATGGATGGTGAGCACTAGTAGAGCTCACCACATCCAGTAGATGGAAACTGAAATTATTCATCAAAATGCATGCACATGTTCCACAGAATGGAAGAAGGGCTTGTATGCCCAAAAGCTCATCTGTTTTTTCCCCAACTGTATGAATTATTCTAATAAAATATACTAGCTTTCCTACAACCTTGCCTTGCAGATATATAAACTTTAACATAAACTTTATCATCATTTCAATTCCCTCTTGTCCATAGGCCCCCATCTTCTGTTTAGTATGGGAGGAGTGAAAATTCACTAAACAGATCAGTGATAGGGAATTAGAGGAAAGATGTGGAAAAAAACTTTGCAGAAATGCAGGAACATATGCTTTCTCCCTATCCCCACCTGCTGCTTAGCCTACTCACTGTCAATAGCTCAGGGTAGGAAAGGAGCGAGACAGTCTCCCAGCTGAAAAAAGGTTACATCTGCAAAAACCCAAATCTGATTAATATGCCACTAATACTTCCATGGCCATGGGCATATAAGTGCGTATGTAAGGATATTTTTATGAATTGGACTTTGCTTCTCCTGATAAAAGTTGACCTGGTATCAAACTTCCTGTGTACGTCAACTGAGCAATGCTCTAACATTAGTTTGCACAGAAGGAACTGCACTTGGGAGTTGGTAAACTCCTTATTTTTTCATATTCAGCCTGAACCCAGACTTTCCAGCAGAAACATATTTAGTTCCTATTTCTAAGTCTCTGCTAGTTACTAGGCTAAGAAGTACCACAGTCCATTAAGCTTTCAAAGCTTAATGTTATCAGAACAAAGTAATCACTAGGAAACAAAATGTGCATGTTTTAATCAGTGACATTTCTCATAGTTGGTTCTTGCCAGGAGTAAGCCTGCACGACGCAGGGTTTCATAACTTCACACCAAATCAAAAACAAAGGAAAAGCTTTCATATATCACAAAGAACTATCATGGATTCACAAATGATGAGTTTAAAGATGGAAAGCAAGCATTCTTCAATTGATTTCTTATTATGCTTACTAGTTTTATCTAATGGATATGGTTGGGAAGTAAATGAATTAGGCAATTGGGCACCTGACTAGACTTTGATTAGGAGAAACCTGGATCTGACCCTATTTTTTTTGCCAATTTTGGAAATGAAGATTCCAGTCTTTTTAACAGGGAGTGAGAAAATGTGCGAGTTTTTTTATGCTCCAAAACAACATTTTCTTCCTGCACATACTGATATGCAAAAACTTGTAGCATCCTTTACAACTGTATGCACAGAACTGGTGACAGAGGAGATATTCATTATGTTGCATTATAATAACTTCCAAAGGTATCCTTGTTTATATTCTATTTGGGATGTTAGGTTGGTCTCTAAGCTGTACAAAGTCCCTTATCTCCTTGTCCGCAGATTAAATACTTGCACTGGAGGAGCGGACCTCGCTGGTAAATCAGAGAATATTCATTCACATTTTTTCAGCTCTCTGGCATGCAGTGCTGTCTCAGCTGTTTTGAAGGATTAGCATTTGCCTTGATTCTTTTCCTCACAGAGAATATTTCTCAAATACAGCTAACAGGAAGGGAATTTACCAGCAACCTTCTGATCCAGCAAACAGAAATGCCTGTACTATAACTTCCTAGTGAGTACAGTACTGGGCAAAGAGTCAGTACCATTACCTGTCACTGGCCTTCTCAAATGGCAATGACAAAGGTGTGTGTAAGAAATGTTTATGGTGGAATTTCAAAAAATCCTCTGCATTGAGCCAATTTCTCTCCCTAAAAGTCAACTAGCATTTTCTTATCAACTGCTAATAGAAGAAAGCAACAATGCAGGCAAAGGCTGTAGAATAACGTTGTAAATGCTCCTACCACTAATGTTCTGCGGCTAGTTCTTAAGATGCTATCTTTCTATTAAGCTGTGAAGGGTCACCTAGCTACTATGTGCACAAAATAGCTTTCAAATTTTCCATGAATATCCTACTCGCTGTGCTGGTTTTGGCTGGGATNCGCGAGCTGGGTTAAACCACGACAGGTACTATGTGCACAGAATGGCTTTCAAATTTTCCATTAATATCCTACGTGCTCTGCTGATTTGCTTCTTGTGAAAGATGTCTACTCCACTGCCATCTGGTGAAAAGTCTGAGGTTTCTAAATCAGCATTTACTTCAAGATCTGATGAAGACAAACAAAATTTCACCACAAAAAGTTGTTTAATTACATTTCTTTTTATTCTTTTCAAGCAACGGTATATATTTTGCCTTTAGTGGTCAGAGATTAATAGAAAGGATTTCTTCAGAAGGTTTTTTTCCCACTAGAACACATTCTTTTCAGGTTTAATTTGTGATTGATTTGAAGGGCAGAGGTTGCAGATATTTTAATTTCAGTTTGCTGATTACACTTGTTATGCAGATGGTGAACATTAAAAGAAATCATTTTGTGAAAATGAGATTTAAAATAAAATTAACCAGACAAGCTTTGCAATAGCTGCAAAAACTTTGTCAGTTATTCTCTAAATATCACACTTGCTTTAATTATATCTCACACCGCAGTGCTTCAGTCATCATTAAACAGAAATGGGAATGCAATAGATGACAGTACATATTCCAGAGTTCTTAGAGGTGGAGGAATCCATGGAAAGATTAGGAGCTTTGCCATACGTGACAGTAAACAGAGACTCCACTCAGCATAAGAACACAAACATGAAAGGCTCCTCCTAAAGGAATGAGGGTGCATTATTATCCATACCCAAAGACACAAAATGAAAGACAGGACAAGAAGTAACAGACCTAAACTGCAGCATGAATACTTCAGGTGGACATTAGGCAACACGTCTGCACTCAAAAGACAATGAAGGACAGGAAGAGGCTGGCAGATGAGGTTGTGGAGTCTCTATGGTCCAATCATAGTATCCACTTTATTCCGTCAGCAAATCAAGCTGAGTCTTTCATTGTGCCTGTAGAAATAGTTGACAAAAAGACTGTAAGGAAGATCTCAAAGATATTATATTCTTACCCTTTTTATGAAAAAAAATGGCCAAATAGAGTATCTGCAGTAAGAGAAAGGCTACAGCATAAACTCATGTTTACCAAGACCCAGAAACAAGCCTTAAGAACCATTGGAAATTCTCTCTACCTGTTTTCATGTTGCTATACTTTGGATTCCTGCTGGTTTTAGTTTAGTTAACAATCTGTCATAGAAAGGCTTTCTGAAAATCCCATAAATCCTTCATAAAGGCTTTTCCTGTGAACTTAGTTATGACTTCAGAATTAAACCATGGCATGAAAGTTAAATAGGATATCTCCCTGTGAAAGCTGCAAAGGGCATTCCTTTGAACTGCTTTTAATTTGTAGTGCCCTTTGCTGCCTTTCGTCACTGCACCTGAAGTCAAGCATTTTCCTATAGTTTCTTAATTGTTTTTTTCTGTCACCTCTATTTCATTCACTTTTGGATGTATACATACGCACCTTTACGTACACATGTATTTACATTCAAGGGGGAGTGGGGTTCAGCAGCCTCATTTGTTAAGAAAATGAGGCATAGGTGTCCACAATATTTGTTTGCCCACTCCCCCACAGCTTTTGAACCAGTTGCCCAGTGTAGATGGGCCAACCAAAACTGACAAAGGATAAAGACTCTCTAAGATATGAAAAGTAATGGCCAGATAGAATGCCTTCAGTAAAAGGCACACCACAGGGTGAAGTCATGTTTATCAAGTCCCATAAAAACCACTTAGGATAAAAACACAATAAATGCCTGTAACCATGGAAAACCCTTGGCTGGACTTCACATCTTGATGCCAATGAATTGAACCATGAGACAAATCCATGGGAAACCAAGCTTCAGTGGTTCTGCTGCTTCCAGTATTACTTGTTTTATTGGCTACCTTATAATATTTAATATTTTTGCTACTTACTCAATTATCTGATCTGTCTTTTTCTGGCTATCTATCTCTAGTATCAGATCACTTGTTTTTTCAATATTTGTTCATCTCTTCCTACATGTGTTTAGGGAAAAAGAACTTTAATAACTGAAGAATAAGTATATGATTTTCCTGGAGGCAGCCTAAAGCCAAAGATTGCTTAAATTTTCTGGTGGCCATACTAAAGCAATGCTCTTGCAACATGCTATCCAGTGCAGTAGTTCTAAAGCCCAACTGAATACTTTAGTATGTCTTTCCAACACATTGATTCATTGATTGAAAAATACTACACTCCATAGTCTATTCTAGCTTGATCAGAGAAAGCCTACTGAGCCTTTGTCACAAAAGCGAGTAAAGTCTTAGCAAAATTCAGTTGGTATGACAAGTAAGCCAACAGTATATTCTCAAAATACATAATTTTATCTTTTCTTTACACCTTTTTAATTAAATGTTAACTTTTGAAATAATTATGAAGGCCTCTAACTGTAACTGGAGCTGGTTTTGCAAGTAGTTCTACTTAAGTCAGAGCACTTCTGTGGAGTTGTTTATTCCATTCAGCCAGATCAGATCCTGAGTCAGGTCATACACGTCTACGGATAACACAGACTATAAACTCTGAAACTGCAGAATTTAATGCATTCCAAGTATCAGTGTCAGAAAAATGTGTATTACTATTCACTGTTATTCGTATCTGCTTTAAAGATTCAACAATGAAAGAATGCAATAAACTTTCCGAATATTTAGGAAAAAGGTTTTTAAGTTAAACATTTTTCTTTTCACTTAGATGTTCAAAATTTGCAAGTAAAAATAAAAGCATGTGACATGTGGCAATTTCTTCCATTATAACAAAAACTATTTGAGAATTGACATTTATTTATATAGATAAAAATCACATTGTAGTTTTTTTAAATAAATCACCAACAACTTAATCTAAATTAGACTCTCATTTTCTAAACATTTTTGAGAAGCCAGTATCAGTAGAATAGTGCAGAATAACACCTGGAAGATGAGCTTTACTGGTTAGAGGATTAAGGCACAGTTGAATGGCTCCCTTTGTGAAATAACAGCCTTGGTTCTCTAAAAACACAGATTGCTGTTTGCTACTAATGGGTGCCTTGAGTAGCATTACAGCAAATTGCTTTCCGTGATGGCATAAACTGAATACACAGAAAACACGAACACTTAGTTAAAATGTTAGCACATCAAAAGTCACTAAAGGAAAATAACTGTTTTCCAGAGAAGGGCTTTGTATGATCATAATTGAACTATTTCTGTTTTAGTGAACTTGTGCCATTTAGAACAGGAAGCAAACCAGATTTTTAACTGGCATGCTGATTGCATAGTCCTCCTGCAGCAGAAGAAAATGAATGTTGACTGTGATAAAATCACAATGGCAGGAATAAATTAACTGTTGGCCATCGGGCTGCAGGATCCAGTGTGGTCCCCAGTGGAAGTCTAGACAGCTCCAGCCCTTGCCCTGACTTGGACTTCCAGATACAACATCTGGTCACAGCAGTAGGGTTATCAGACTGTTTCGGTTACACCTCTTCCTACCTGATTCACCCTGCTTAGCTTGCACTACCTGCACTATGAGATTCTACAGGGGCAATGCAGTACTACAAGAGGGTAATATTTATCAGGAGATGATCTCATACCAACTGGCTGAACTCTTTCCACGGAACAAGTTAACTAAAAGGAATTGCAGAGCATATTTTAGTATAGTAGTTCAAACGTCTGTAATGTTCCATTGACACAGCATGAAGTGTAAGGCAATGAAGATTCTGGCCCTTGAGTGCAGATTTGGGTTTACAGGTTTACATAGCCTGTTTTTTCACAAGGATAAATCCCTATATTCTTTTGATACAGTTTATGTTTGTCTTTTGTTTGAAGGAAGAAAGGCAATCCTTCCCAAAACCATAAATACATTAAAAAAAAAAATCTGTTTGGCTTACTGTAGATCTCAATATAAACAAACTATAAGCAAGGCTGTGCATCAAAAAATTATAATAACTTCTCAGATATGTGCTTTTATTTATAAAGTACATGACAGAGCTCTGTAGCTATCCTAGTGCAAGTAATTCAAACAAAATGAGACCTAGAACATATTAGGAATCTTCCAATGAAAAGTAGAACACATTTTGGCACCTTGGAATAGGGTTAAAAAAAGGCCCAAATAATGCACCTCTCACTGCAAATTTGTTTCCTCATGGAAGTAAACACAGATTAAAATTCTTTCATAGAATAAATCAGTATCACTCTATTGGATATAACCACGGTGCAACAACTTATCTAAAAATCTGGCCCTGCAAAATATTTTAAATGTTTGTAGTCCTTTGCCTCAATTACCAACAATAGTAACAATCAAGACTTCTAAATATATACACTCTGGATAGAATTCTGCAGTCACATATGTATACAGATTCATACAGAACAGTCAGTTTCCCCTTAAGCAGTATAGAGTCTAAATCACTTTCTCAAATATTAGATCAATGCTAAAGCATTTGGACTGCATGATTTAGTTGTTTTCTGGATTCCACTTGGACTAAAGAACAAAATCTTGAAACATTTCAATCATTTGGTCTCAGATTGTTAAAAGATTACAACTTATCCTTCTTTCCTGACCACTCCATTAGGTTCTGGTAATGAAAACCATTACTACTCCTATCCTTTCCTGTCAGCTGCATCAGCAGTAATTAACCTCCACTGACTGAAAAGCCTGGTGCTTTTATCACTGTTTTTTCCCCTGCATTATAACAATTATGTATCAAAAAAGATGCCAGAGAACATCTTTAGGTAGGAGAGGATTCAATCTGAGCACTTCTATGTCCAGTTCAATGCCAGGTCTTATTTTCTCGCAGTATTAATTAGAGAGGGGAAAAAAAAAAATCTTGGTTTATGTAGCTCTCCTTAATGTGTAAGATTGTAACCACATCACTGTATGGTGAAATGAGCTGCAAAGTACAGCATGCCTGTCCTACCTGATGCATGATATAGGTAAGTTTTCTTAAATACTTAATACTAATATGCTCCATGGCCCTTTATGAAGTTATGTGAAGTAACAGAAGAATTTGCAGCATCTTCTCTGAAGACAAATGTTTTAATTTAGTGATTATTTTTTAGAAGAGAATTTATATAATAATATTTCTAATAAAGTTAGTAATACAATAAGCATATATTTTTCTATACTATCATCTTCAGCATAGAAAAATTTCCTCAAAAGTCTGGTCTACACTGCAAAGGTTTATTGCCAGAAACCTCCTTTTGTCACTAAAAGTATCTGATGTAAGCTAGTAAAGCCCAGTTTTTGTCTTGTCCAAATCAAATCTACTTTCCCAAACAACAGAATTCTCTCAGCCAACATACAGCCACCAAAAATACTGCTCACAAAATAACACTGTATCTTAGTGTTATTTTATATAAGTTCCAGGCTTCTGTTTGCAGTCAGAGCCAGTCTTCTGAGTCCCATCTCTGAGAAGCCCCACAAACAACTCCATCACTAATTTCTATTACATTTAACATAACAATATTCATCAGTTGTCATGAAATAGTTCACATAAAAAATCAGATAACATTTTCGTTTTTAAATAATTTAAAAGTTTCAAACAGTGGATAGCACCTGTTCCAGTTACAAACCCATCTAATGAGGCCGGATTTTGTCAGCAAAACAGCCAAGTATGCATAGGAACATAGCAATGTCCTATCATACAAGATCTGTTACAGTAAGTTTTTTGGAAAGGATGGCCTGGTGCAGAAGATAGTTCCTGTTGGTCAGCTTGATGCCAGGAACTGCTTACATGCAACTGTCTACGTGCAAATGTCAACACTGAAGTACTGCTTAAACAAAAATGAGGAAATTCCCCATCTTTCACTGAAAGGGAGGCTATTGTGATTTTCCTTAGATTAATGGCAAGAAATTGCCAGGTAGAAACATGCCCACAGTTTACTGTGGAGCGGCTGCCCCTTTGTTAATTTGTTATACTATGGTAACTTGCTTGTGTGTCACAGACTACAGACTTGAAGTATATTATAGTCCAGACACTAACGAATGATGAATAGGAACTACAACACTTGCCTTGATCTGTGCTTAAACAGAAGATCTCAGTCTCTAGCCTGGTCCACACAGGAATTACTTATGGATATAAATATGTCAGTACCAGGATCAGTGATGATTTTTACAAATGTATAAGTACCTATCATAAAATGGATACGGTTATGCCAGTATTAAAATGCTTTACAGAGGTATAGCTTATTCCCCCCAGCCCTCCTGGCCAGGAAGACTGTGCACTAAATGAAACTCATTTATGCAAGCATTTATCCACACATGCTAAATGTCTGCTAATAGGTGGTGTAAAGGACACTATCCTGACCTGCTTCTACTTTTACATTACAGTTGTGAAGAAGAGGGACATTTGAAAATTAAAAAAGTATGAAGAAAAACTGTTTTTAAAAGGGTCTTTTTCCAAGACAAATAAATTATCAGTGTAATAGAAGAAGGAAATCATTGACAAAAACAAAAACACAGAACCTCCACAAAACAGGCTGGAGTTAAAAGCATCAGTGAAAAATTAAATAATTTTATTTACTTCAGTAGGTGACCTTCAAAATTATCGTTTAAAAATACGTGAAAAGCATTCTTTCCCAACTGGATTTACTAAAAAAACTGTTTCAGAATTTCAGGTCCAGACATCACGGGAGAAAAAGAAAAGAAAAAAAAAAGAGAAAAAAAAGAGATGGACAGAATCAAGGCGTCATCTAGTGGTTACTCTTTTAAACACACAGTTAAGGGGGGGCATGCTGTGGTGTTATTATCTGAGTTTCCTGTCCTCTTCACAGACTCAAAAAAAAAAATACTGTTCTAACTGTAATTTTATATCTCCGTAGTAAATTGAATAACATTCTTAACACTTTTTTTTAAGAACAGAACTATTAAGACAATATGTGTAGTCTAAACCACATCACAACTTCACAAGTGCTTTTACTTTGAGGGGAATAAATTCCAACTACATACTAGCTACATATTATTAAAATTCATCAGTTTTCATTTGGATAGCCATATAAAAATAGTACATAATCACTTTTGGTAGGAGAAGTTAATGTGCCTTTTTATAAAGGATATAAACCCATGCGTAGGTGATAGTAGTTACTACCAGTTGGAGGGAGGGGGGAAGTTGACTATGTATTAGAGAAGCATGGTAGCATTTTCAAGAATAGCAGCATAAGAGGAGTTGAACCAGAAACCTCTAGGATTAAAAGCCTAAACTTTTTTAGCTTGAACTAAGACTCTATATTGAGCCTCACTCATCAACAGATTATATACTTTGAGAGTGAATTTGTCCAGAAGATCTGAATGCTGCAAGTCCTTTGTCAGGTTCCATTTATGTAATATATTGACAAAGGACTGAAAAAGAGGCATGCAAAGCTAAAAGCGTTAATTGCTACAGTCTGAGTTTAAAAATTCAAATGTTGGACAGGGATTGTTGTGATAACTTGCAGTCTTCAGACTAGATGAAGAGGGTACATAGCACACTCTGTTACTCTTGAATATGTATATGACTATCTCTAAAAAATGTAATGATTCAGGTTCTACTAGAAATGGGAAAACAAAGGAAACAGAGCTTGTATAGGACTTGTATATATATAAATACATTGTTACATTTGCCTCTAGCAATACATCATTTATGTGTGATTATTATAAAAGAGCAAGGATAAAATTTCATCACTGCCTGCTCTCCTACATAAGTACCTTGTTACTGTGCCATTGTGAAGAAAAAGCTTCAAATACAAAGACACATTCAGTGCTACAGAAATGCCATACAATTCTGTGATTGCTAATTGTTTGAACTACAATGCAAACTGAGAAACCATGTAACTATGCAGCTGAAATCACAAAGACAGAGTGGTCTTAACCTTTCAAAGAAAAACCCTCTACATATTACAACTACTGAAAACAAATTTAAAAAAAAAAATTTAAAAAGCCCCAAACCTGTTGACAGAGCCACTTTCCATTTGACAGGCATATCTTGAGAGAATGGTTCTGGATTAGGGTCACATTTTGGGTTTCTAGAAACAACTTCTGACACCCTGCATAAATTAGCCTGATCTGCAAACAAAACTTAGTAGCAGGGTTTGGGTTTTACATGCCTAGCACACCACAAGCCTGACCTGCATTTGAGCCTGTGGTAAAACAACTGCTATGAAACTATAAAACAAAAGGCTGCTCATAGCAGAGCATTATATCATGCGGGATGATGGCCTAAGCAATACGATCTTAGTAATAAGAATGACATCTATTCTTTAACCTCAGTTTCCCTTTGTTTGTTGAGAAAATCATAGAATCAAAGAACCATAGA
>VZTL01029872.1:0-12738 GCA_013400535.1 Scopus umbretta
TTTGCAAAAGTTAAACATCTGACTTACAGGAAACAATCAAACCTAAACAGAAATGGGAGACAAAACTTATGACAAAATTCTGCCTTTTGCGAGAATTTGGATCAACCTGCCCTAATATAATTTTTCATTTAAATTGTTAAGTACTTATTTCTGTTGTTATATAGCTGATGTATTTAGGAAATGTTTGTTTCACTTTTTGTAGTAAAAATTACCTAGAAGTTACAGTAATTTTAAATATATTAAACTATTTTGAGTATATGAAGATATGCAAATAATCTGAAGTCCTTTACTAAATTTTTTTTAGCATTTCATGCTGTCTCCTTTCAGTAAGTCCTTTATTCCTGAAAAAGTCTTATTCTCACATCTTGATTTTTGTGATCTTTATACTTCACTAGTAAAATTTATGGTTGTATTTTTCAAAGCAGAAAGCTTGCAAAATTGTCGTAATGAAAAAGATACTGAGGAGGATACAAAATGTAAAATGTGATAGGGGATTTGACTAACAGAATGAAATGCAGAGACAAAATTGACTCAGTTTGGAGGAAGAGGCCTAAAATCAACAGCAAGAGGTGCTGCTCTCCTCCTATTCTACCACCTTTTATTTTTTAAACTCTGCTGTAAGCTTTCCAACCATTGTCTCCTTCACATCTTTCATCTTTTCACATTGTAGGTGTATTCTTTATGCCTCTGCTGTTCGTCTCTGCTCATGCCTATGGGTAGAAGGTTAGGACCAATATGATTAGCTGTAGATCTAGCAGTAAAATCTCCCCCTAACTGGTTGTCAGGGTAGACAGCTGAGCATTCCCATTCTCAGCTCTTCAGAAATGGGATGGGAAGGAATCACTGGCTGCTACCTGTCGGTGACTGATGTTAAGGCTTAAACTGTGTCAGTATCTGTGGAAAGCCGTGTGCTATTTTTCTCAGAAAACTAGTAGATATTTCTCTCTAGCCAGAGGTTTCTTTGCAGAGTTGTAGGGGAAACGTAAAATCCGTGACTTACAGAGAAGCAATTTTATTAGCCAGTGAGGAAACTACTGTGGGAATTTAAAATAAACAAAACCAACCAACCAAAACATTTTAAGCTTCATAAATGCTTTTGGTAATATTGCCTGCATAATTTTTCTTTTTTATGACTTTATTCATTGCACACATTTCTTCAACCTGTTTGGGGAAAAAAAAAAAAAAGTGTTGTTTGTGGTACTATTAAAAATTGTTTACTCTAGTATACCACTACATTATTTTACTTTTTCTCCGCATGTGTGTGTGTGCAGCATTCTGGTCCTGAAATTAAATGGGTAGATGGAGGCAAACAACTGTTAAAAATATCCACTCATCTGGTGTCAACTGTATATACGCAGGTGAGTTATAAAACAAATTAAATTGAAGAAAGTTTTAGGAATAACGTTTGTTATATGCATATACAATATTTGGGAAGATTCTTAAACTAATATGCTGATCTCTTACTTTTTTTGGTCTTATATACTCTGCATGGTCTCTCTCACATCAGCTGTAAAAAACAGCAGATCTTAAATGGAAGCTATTAAAAATGTGAGCCTTTTGTCTAAAATTGTCATCCATTCTAATCTGAATTTTCCTGTTGGATAAGAGGCCATAGTTGTCTGAAAGCCATTTACTGGCATGTCTACAAAGCAATGAGTCCTGTTATAGCTGCTCATAAAATACGTATTATGATCGGTTGGGATAACTAACATTAAGTATGCTATTTTCTGCATGTCAGTTGATTTGAAGCAAATATAGGTGGTTGGTGTTTTGTATAATGGGCATTCAAAAAACACTGAAAGTTTCTTACGTGGGTTAAAAAAAAATCAACGTTACATGTAGGCTAAATTAGTCTTTGGGAGTAGTGTACTTCAATTATTTTTGAAACTTGAGTCTATGGACACATATATGGATTTCTATATATATGTATTTTAATGTGTTCTGTTTTGGATTATGGATAGTATTATTAGATATTGTTTAATTTGTTCTTTTTGTCTTTGACAGGACCAGCACTTGCATAATTTTTTTCAGTACTGTCAGAAAACAGAGTCTGGAGCTCGTGCACTAGGAATGGATCTTGTAAAATACCTTAAGGTACAAAATGGCAGTGGATAGCAGATTATATTATTTATTTATACTTTTGCAAAACCTAGGAGCTTCAGACATTTTATATGTCTCGTTGATGGAATATGGAGTATAAAAAGAAGAAAAAGATACTTCCTGTCCTAGATAAATTTACAATTGCAATATAAGAGGAAACAATGAGGAAATAATGAGACAGTATTGGTCAGCCTTATAAATGATAATTTTGAAACACTAATGGCTTAGTTTGTCAAAATAATCAAATTGAACTGCACATGGGAATGGTAAGGAATGATGACTCTTGATTTTCTAAAATTTTGATTAGGAGATCGTCATTGTCACGTCTACAGTTGCCTTTCAGGATTAGATCAATAGAGTGCATGGTTTCCACAGCAATCGTGTCTTAACCAACTAGGCCAGATTTTTAATACGAAGCCCAAAATACATTCCCCTTAAAATCTATGTAAGATACCACAAGTAACTCCTGATTTTCTTAAGCACAACAGAGTTTATTGTTGCAATTGAACACCATCAATTAATAAAATTGGACTGTCTGCTGAGGCCATTTAAGTAAGAACTTAACTATTGAATGTGGCACACTACTGAACGGGACTTGCTTTGTGACCTCGGTTATGTCAAAACTATGGCTCTGAGTCGTCTCCCTTGCCCCAAGACTTCTGTGATCAACTTTGGTACAAAACAGGACACAGTACATAGGCAGCAGGAGGATAGAATAGGTCTATTGGAAAGATCTTTTTTTAGTATTACCATTTTTTTACTGACTGACAGACCTGTTTCTCATTCATCTATTTGTCTTACCATTCTGAAATTTTGCAATCCCAAAACATGCTGGCAAAGCATGTCAATAATATAACCGCTTAGAAGGGATTCTGGCTATGGTAGCTTCACGTCAAAAGAGTAGGGCAACAACAAATAGTCTTGTAGCTGAACTTCATCGTCCCCCATGGTTACTTAGAATGAATCACTAGAGATGCCTCTCACTTGCATTTCTTTTACTGACATTCTTGTCTTGATGTAAGATGTAATTTCTCTGTATTTCTCACTTAAAGTATCTGTTTCAAGTTCCTTGATAATTTTAGATCTGGAGCCATCCTTATTTCCACTGCTTTCTGCAGCAGTAATCGTACCAAATAGTTCCCAGTTAAATGGCACTAGCGCCAAGCCTGGTAGTGTTTTGGCTTTAAAAATCAGCACTCTGCAGTATCAAGAGGCCCTCCTGGAGCAGAGACAGCTTATGTGTAGAATCGCTCCCTGGTACCGCACTTGCAAATCCTCTGTCATTATGACACTTTTCAAAATATAGTCTTTCTAACTGTGTATATGTGGTTTGTGCTCTGAAGAATTCTTTCCAACAGAGACAAGAAGAGGAGAACCATCACTGCTTCAGAGTGTTTCATCTTGCCTTGAGGTCAAGGTGAATACACCATCTTTCCCCAAGTAATCCTTCTGGGAGATTGTGGTCCTGCTGTCTGATATTTCTGTTTGAAGAAGGAAACCTCTTTACTTCTCACTTTCTACTGTTTGTACTTTTCTGGCAAGGGATTTAAACTTATTGGTGTTCAATTTCTTCCCACCTTCTATCAAAACACAAAGAAAGGAATCATCCAGTTTTTCAGAAGCGTTAGTCGTAAAAGGCATTTTTCTCATTGGTGCGGCTTTGCCTTTTTGTCGTCTGGTTGTGGTTTTGAGATCGGTTGGGATACTGAACGCTTATCATTGGACTTAACCTCTCTTTTTTTGTCTCCANGTTTCTTAAGTTTACCAGAGCTCTACTTGAACCCGATATAATAAAAATCTCTTCCAGGGACTAGCATGGCAATTTCAGATTTCTCTTGCTACCCGCTGACCATCAAAAATGACAGCTGGCTGGAATCAAAGGCTTGATTCTCTTCTTGATATTCACAACTCTTGTTAGTCTGGTAGAACACAGTGACCATCGGATTTAAAGTATCATTTTAGGGAAAGCTCAAAATAACAATTCCTTGACTCACTCTCAAGTCACATCATTTACTGCAGTTGTATACGATCAGATATACTGGAATATATTTGGGTAGCTTATTTCTTTGCTTAAACACTTGGTTTATTTATATTTATATTAATTCCACATTAGTAAAAGCCTTAGTTTCAGTCACAAGACCACATCTTGCCCTGGGACAAAGTAATGCAACTGCAGAACCTCCTTATAATTCTTGCTTGTCATCAAACACCAGAACACTCTCACCACACAGTGTGAACATGTTCCACACCAATAGATTAACATATCATCTTGACTTTATTGCCTCACTTCATGGTAAGAGAAAACAAATGCTATCTTCTGTGTCAACTACAAATTATGGCTATTCCTGATTCCACTGGGACAAATTCCTGTCTATCTAGGCCTCACAGGGACCCAAATATTTTTTTTATTTCTCCTGTGTATCAAGAGCTTGCCTTCTGTATGTCAGCCTGTATGTACTTGTGCCTGACTTGGCCAGCCTGAGTGCTGAATATTATTTAAAGATCAGCATTTCAGTTCACTGGTGACAGTTTCCTGCAGGTAATATCTATGCTATAATGGCAATGACACATTTAAATACATTAGGATTTACTTTTCTCCACAAAGTTAATGTGGTACTGGCAGAGTAGCTTGGGTTACTGAACCTGACAAGTGTTCTGCCATTCTCTCTTCTTTCTGCTCTTGTCCTCCCTAACAGGATTTTGTGTAAGCACCATCTGACACTTCTAATTAAAGATTTTATGAGACTCATCTGACTCAAGATGTTTGTATGTTCTCCTTCATCTTTCATGAGCCCAAACATCACTTAACACCTCCTAAGTTGAGATATCTGCTTATAGTTTCTCCATTGTTGCCTGAGAGATCAGAGGGCACAGTTACTTCTGGCAGTCTAAGTGTAATTGAGTGCTCAAAGGCATCAGAAGTTGGGTTACAACTCCACTTCAGAGTCCTCCTTAAAAGATCACCTTTACCAAAAAATGTCTGCATCCTGGACAAAAGTGTGAGCTGAAGTTCCGTTTGCATGTTTACCCAATGCGCTGGTATTTAAGGCTTATAGAAAAGATGCTGTAGTGTATGACTGCTGTTTCCAAGAAGAATCACAGATCATGTAGGAAGGCAGATTGTTTTGAGTCCTGAACAGTGTGAATGTCCAATGTGCAAAGCCAAGACAATAGTTCTTGTCTTTGAAATATTCAAAGACAAGACAGCTACTTACACTGAATGGAAATGTTTGAAATGTGTTGTCTGTGTGCATGTTCAGCAAATATACTCCTTTTTTGTCAAACTCCCTTTAACACCAGGGAATTTTGTGGCATAAAACAATGTAGGATGAAATGCCGTACACTGCCTTTTGTGTCAGGGTGGTCATGTCTACATTATTTTTGCATGTGATGGAATGCAAAAGCCTATCATGAAGAAGTTGAGTGGTTAGTAATTCCCTGTCTCAAATTTCCAGCATTAGGCAGTTAGGGATTTTAGTTCATTCTGTTTTTTAACATATTAGTGTATTGTTTTGCAGTAACTAGTATAACTAGTATTGCACCTATCACAGGTAAGCAATCTGTATGTTTTTGTGGAACTTCTGTTTGCTAAGTATCTGCATTGGTGGATGAAAGAGTATACCAGAGTGTCAGTGTCAGCTTGCTGTGGTGTACACAGGTAGTCGTTTCGTTGAAACATCACCTTGTCTGCATTTCCATGGAAAAGTACAAATAACTACTTCTAAAATGCTTTTAATAGAACCTAATTTTTATCCCTGATTTACCTTAATGTAGAAAATATTTACCAAATATTTATGTTGGAAACTATTCTCAATTGCTTTCTGTGGAGTATTTCATGTAATTAACACCAACTAGTGCAAGCAGTGTGTATTTTTTGGAAAAAGACTTGCAGTAGATCGTATCATTTCAGAACTTGTGATTTAAATGCCATTGTTTCAAGGGAGTGACAGTATTACTGCTTTCTTTTAGAGCCTTCATGCTATGGAAGGCCATGTGATGATAGCTTTCCTGCCAACTGTTCTAAACCAGTTGTTTAGAGTTCTCACTAGAGCAACTCAAGAGGAAGTTGCAGTCAATGTGACAAGGTAAAGAATTTTAAGTGCTTCACAGAGTTTAAGTGATGGCTGGGTTTATTATGCAAATCTGTAACCGAGTAACATTTTTGCTATGGCAATCATAGCTTTCTTTGTAGGCTTATTTGGTTTCTGACTTCTGTTTAGGGTTATTATCCATATTGTTGCTCAGTGTCATGAAGAAGGCTTGGATAGCTACCTGAGATCTTATGTCAAGGTAGGTAAAAGTAAATTAAATGTTTCCTTTTTTAATTTCTCTAAAAAGAGTATATTTAAATTTAGTTGCATCTGTGGAATTTCAATTGTTTCATATAATGTCATAGTTTCATACTATATTCTGGTTTTCCTCCCCAAGTATGCTTATAAAGCTGAACCCTATGTTGCTTCTGAATATAAGACAGTACATGAAGAATTGACAAAGTCCATGACAACAATTTTAAAGCCATCTGCTGACTTTCTTACAAGCAACAAGCTACTTAAGGTATATATTGAACTATCCTTTTACTGTATGTTTTTATCTCATCGTAACTGAAGAATAGGAACTAATTGTACTGAAATAGTTGTTGAATGCATGTGGCAATTTTACAGAATGTTTTCTTTTCTCTGCAGTATTCATGGTTTTTCTTTGAAGTTCTGATAAAATCAATGGCTCAGCATTTGATAGAAAACTCTAAAGTGAAGGTATGTCAACTTTTGCAAAAAAAGTTGTTCTAAAGAGAATTTATATAGGCTCTTCTTTCTCCAATCACATATTTTTATTGCATATTAGAAGTTGTTTTATATATACATGGTTGTGATTTATATAAATGTCGTGTTTTAATCCCAGTTGGCAATTAAGGACCACACAGCCAGTCGCTCCCCGTCCCCCTCCCCAGTGGGATGGGGGAGAGAATCGGAAAAAATCCAAAACATAAAACCTGTGGGTTGGAATGAAGACAGTTTACCAGGACAGCAGAGGAAGAGAAAATAATAGTATTGACAAAAAAAATATACAAAACAAGTGATGCACAATGCGACTGCTCACCACCTGCTGACCAATGCCCAGCCAGGCCCCCAGCAGCGATCGCTGCCCCCCGGCCAACTCCCCCCAGCTTCTATACTGAGCGTGACGCCATATGGTATGGAATAGCCCTGTGGCCAGTTTGGGGCAGCTGTCCTGGCTGTGCTCCCTCCCAGCTTCTTGTGCCCCTGGCAGAGCAGGGGAAGCTGAAAAAATTCTTGATTTAGTGTCAGCACTGCTTAGCAACAACTAAACCATCAGTGTGTTATCAATGTTATTCTCATCCTAAATCCAAAACACTACGCTGTACCAGCTACTATGGAGAAAATTAACTCTATCCCAGCTGAAACGAGGAAGGGAGGGAAGGAGCAAAGCAGCAGGAGAAATCAGTTGAAATTTGGATAGGAAAATACTACAGGGCTAGTTTGAACATTATGGTAAAAGGATAGAAACCCCTTAAAATCCAAACAGTAGAGCAGTCTGTGTAAATAATCAGACTCTCCAGTGTTCTTAATACTTATGGTACAGTGAAGTTGGAAACAATAGATAAAACTGTGGACTTTGATGTAAGCACTACCCAAAAATATGTGGGCTTTTTCCTGAGTAGTACAGTAGCTGTGATATAAAATGACTTTGAGAACAGTGAATCATGCAGTTTACAGTCCTTCTGTATGCAGTGAGACATATCAGTATTTCATTCTGTGTTATTTCCTATGCTGGAATGAGAATGCTAAAATTTTAGGAACAGGCATTTTTCTACCAGCTTGGGCTATAAGCAGTATTTTCCTTGCATTGGTGACAGCTTTTTAGTTTACTTTTGTATTAAATCAAGTCTTGAAAGTAAAATTTCAAGTATACAAAACAGTCCCAGCTAAGTAACATACCTGGCTGTTCTGAAATCTTTATCAGTATTTTCACTGTGTATTTAGAGCATAACCAGAAGTCTGAAGTATGTTATGGAAAAAATAATTGGAGTATGTTATGGAAAAAATAATTGGACAATGATCAGGAAAAAACCTTCAGAGTGCTACACTTAATACTGTTCTGCTGTGGTGTGATCTGTAGAGTTGGAGTGCCAGTTCAACTTACTTTAAGTGCACTTTTTCAGTAGATTTAGTCTTTAAAGAAGTTATTGATTATTTTTTTATTTAAGAAGCATGTGAACTCCATGTGATAATCGGCCAAATGAATTTTTCATCATTAGATATTCTCTAAAGTAATATGTTTGATGTCCAAATCCTAGTAACCATCAATTTTTCTTAGAATACTAATACAGAATAAAAATGTTTTCCTGTTCATATTACTGGTTTACTTTTAGTTAGAAGAATTAAATCGTATCACCAGACTGACTGTTGTCTAGTAGAAAATAAAAAAATCTGCCTTAATACAGTGTTCAGCTGGACTCATTTTAGCACTAATTACTGATACGTAATTTACAGAATATCATAATAAGAGAGAGGAAGAGCCTGATTTATGGATTCAAGCTAGACTGTGCATTCTACTGAAATACATCACACAATAAAGATACCAGGCTTCAGCATTGCACCCCTTGTAGAAACAGAAGGGGTTTTTTTTTATTGTTATTATTTTTTTTTATTTTTAAGCAATCTGAATTAAAGGAGAAAAATCTGTAACACGCATCACTATTTTTCCCACTGCTCTGGAATGCAGGAGAAGCTCAGTCAGTTTGTGAGGGTCCTCATTTAGTAGCAAAATTGGTGGTATATTTTAAGCTTAACTTCCCCGCACCTCAGTCTGCCTAGCTATGTTTTATTCTGACTTTCAGTTTCTATGATAGATAAAATCTGCAAAGAATATCTGACTTCATCCTGTTATTTTGCATTTGAAGAGGACCTAAAATTTTTGCTTGTAGTGTCATGAGACGCTGGCTGCTGTGTTTTTATATAAGGAAAAGGAGTTGTCTCCATTTATAATGTCACAAAGAAGAAATTGATCTCCTTTCTGTTACTAAAAGGATGGGATGAAATAATTTTTTGGTTTTTAAACAAAATCTCAGCTTTTAATTGGATCAGTGGTTCTGGAAATTCTGGAACCTTTGTTGGCAGATTTTTTTAAAAACAGGTTAGACAATTATTGTCAGGGAAAACGCGTTTTGTGCAAAAACAACTTGATGCACTCTAATATACAGACATAAACTTTTACCTGGTGCATGAAGTCTGTTTAATCTGGAAAAAGACCTTTAGTTTTACTGGGTGGAGGGAGGTTGAGTATTTACATGGCACTAGTACTACAGATTTAAGTGTCTTCTGAAGTGTGGAAGAAGGCAAGCTTTAATCACTAGCTTCTTAAACTGTCTAGGGAAGTGTGACAGCTGCCATTTGTTTAGGAGATTTTAGAATACAAATATATGAACAAAGGGTTTGCTGTTCATGTAGTGCAGTACATTCTTTTGCATTTAACATGTCAAACTTGTTGCTTATTGTAACTGATCAGCTGTTTGGAAATTCCCAAAAAATTTCTAGCAAAAAGAAAAGATGTACAACTTTTTCTAATCAATAACAATACTGTTAATTCAAACCAAAGTAAGAAAAATATTCAGATGGACGTTTTCCTGTTCTTCACTTTTTTTCTGTTCCATAGTATCTGTTCAGGAAATTCAGCATCTTTAAACGTCAATTTCCATTATTGATTAGATGTTCCTTGAGAAGGAGTTTGTGCTTCTTTTCACTCTGTGAATGGAGTATTTCTTACTTCACACAACTATTTTGAGTTTTTTATAATCGATTAAATTAATTGTATAATTTAATCAATTCAACTGAAATGGAAGTAGAATCCTATAAAGCAGAAAACACTGCTTCTTATTTAAAGCTGAAATTTTCTAGACACTTCTGGAATTGAATTAAGTTTTATAATCTAAAAATTATATTGAAAAAAACTGAAAGAATTTTGTTGGTCTTAATCCTGACCTGACAATATTGGCAGTACTTTTTATTTTACAGTATTCAGCTCTGTGAGAAGGATACAGTTTTTCAATTTACAGAATATGGTGCATCTGGGTAAGGTTTTCAAATCATGGGATGTGTGAAACTTTTATAGCTTGAGGAAGTCTTCTATTGGTTTTTCGTAGGTGATACTCTGAAAAACAACAACATGCTCATTTTGTTTGGCTAAACAAAGTTTACGTATTTTTTCCTGATTTTAACAACCCTACAGAAGTCCTCACGAGTTTGGAAACAGCATATTGGTTTAAAAAAAGCTTCAAATAAACCACTAACTTGCTGTCATGCAAACCCATTTCCTTAATTTAATTGTAACTTCCTTACAATAGGGAGTACGTTTTTAAATTGAGACCAGATGGTTGATAAAGTACAGTAGAATATCACCTTTTTTAAAGCAGGAATCTGTGTAAACAAACAAAAAACAAAGGCAATTTACTTTTCAGAATGACTCTGCCAGTGTCTGTGTTTTTAGTATCCTCTTCCATATAACTTGCATCCCTTATATAGTATGGTGTACTACCATTGATGAGCATTCACATTACTACTACTTCTTGATTTATTGTTTTTTTTTATTTTTGTTATTATTTCTTTCCTCCACAAGTGCTATACTGACTCATTTGTTCCAAGCTAATGTGTTTTTACTGACCCATGTAATCCTAATAATAAATTGTATTTGGAGAGCACCAGCATGTACGGCTGAGGAACAAATTCAATTTAATAAGACTTTCATTTTAGGGAAAACAAAGCTGGTAAAGGAACAGTGTGTCACTTACACTGATTTAATGACCCGGTGTTATGGAAATATGGTGTGAATTGGGATAGTCAAAACCATTAACTTGCTCAGAAAGACCTCTATCTCTTTGGTGTCCGAGTGACCTAAGTAACTATAAGAGAAGGGACTGGTTATTTTCATTTTTTAGTAGTAACAACTAGTAGGTAAGACCTAATGACCTCAGGGTTGCTGCACTTGAAAGACTGAGCAGTTCATTTTATGATTTACTATGTGCTATAAATTACATGCTGTACAAACTATGGTCTTCTGAGACTGATTTCTAAGGGTTGTTATGAGTAAGCTTAGAATTTTCATTAAAATGCACCAAAAGGTGTAGGCAGGAGACAACTCAGTGTATGTTTATATTTCTGAAAATTGGTCTAGGAATTATGACCTTTCTTGAAGTGATATTTTACATCAACTGGTTGCATCAAATCTTCTCTATTACATGGGGTTATATAATCATATAAGTTCTGAAAAAGTCTTGTTCATTTTAAGTCATCTTTCTGCAGTACAGAATTCTTTAGGTAGGCTAAAAATTTGCACAATTTCATCTTAATGAATGTTCGCTCTACCTCTTAACAGAATAATTGTAAACACGCATTTTGTAGTAGGTGGGCTGAGAAAATACGGAGCATGGAAAGAGCATTACTCTCTTCAAAGAAAGTACTAATTGCTAGTTGCATTTAATTTATGATTCCAAGTTGCCAGAAAAGTGGATAAACCACCAAAATGTGAGCTAAATACTGATGGCACACTTAACTTTCTAAGAGGTACCATTTTATTTCAGAAAGTAAGGATGCACAGTGAGGTTTTTTATAGATTTAGTAGCTTCTGTAGCAATAAAGCTTTCTAAGATGGTAGCAGTTCATGCAGAGATTTTCTTCCGCAGCATTGAAAATACCAAAATGTTGCCATGGTTTTTGTTATGACTTACAGGTATAGAAACATGGAAACATGCAGTAATTCTACCTGAAGAGTCAAAAAACCCCAAACCAAACAAAAAAACCCCACCCCAAACCCCTAAGCTTGATACTCGGAAATGCCTGTCTGGTTTCTGTCGAAGTCCCACCCAATACAGTGTTCTGGATGCTTGGTATATTTGTTGTATAGGAACCCCATTCATTCAAGTTAATATTTTGTTTGGTTTTAATAACACCTTCAAAAGCAACCCCCAAATACGAACTGTTCAATTGTACAAAAGAAACAAATTCTTTTAACGCGCTCCTTTAGGTTCTAGTACTTTGCTGTGTATCCCCTTGCGCTGCTGTTCTTTCTCATTCTGCCGCTGAAATAACATGAAGTAAGGTTCATAGCTTATAAACTACTGGAGTGACTTTTTATGATGGATTTTTGTTGTTGTCTCCACATTTCATGTTAAAAAAGGTGTTTCCACTTTTAGAACTAATCTTGTTGTCATCTTCCCTGTGACATGAAAGAAAAAGGAGCAGAACTCACCTCTTGTTTGCATGTATCCTCATTTCTGAACACTGCTTCTTGATTTACAAACCCCTTAAATATCAAATACGTTACTTTGCTAGTTTTTTTCTGCCTCACTGGGTAAAGTAATAAATGGAACATGCATTCTGTATTTCCTGCTTATGAGATCTGATAAAAAGATGCATTTCTGGGTGCAGCAAAATTATTTCTATAGCAAGAATTTTGTAGCATTTTAAAAAATATTTAATTACCGTCCAACAAAGACTAAGTTACAAGAAATTGTAGGACAATGACTGGCATACCCACCAACAGAGTTTTTATTTTTTAATTGTTGTTTCATTAATGAGTACTGTTGATATTTATACAGGGATCTTTTTTCAACCTTAACATCTA
>VZTL01029877.1:0-18962 GCA_013400535.1 Scopus umbretta
CAGCAAATGTTTGGGTAGTTGAAATCACCCATAAGAACCAGGTCAACCAGGTCTTCAGGTTGACCAGTAGCTTGCTTAAGTGACTCAAGCATCTCTTTGTTGGCTTTATCATTGTTGTTTGGAGGTCAGTAACAGATGCCCACTGTAAGGTCCTGCTTGGAGATGCCCCCTCTGATTTTAACCCAGAGGCATTCAATAGAGCATTCACAATCACCATAGTTGACTTTGATACACTCGAGGTTTTCCTTAATATAGAGTGCAACTCCTCCACCTCTTCTTACACATCGTATTTATCTACTGACAGGTCTAAACTCTCATCTAAGAGTTAGTGACTTCTCTGCAAACAACATGTATTTTACCTCTAAATAAATGTTCTTTCCAAATTCTATTTGAAAGTCAAAACAGACTTTTGGTTTGTATGATGCTTATCTATTTATTTTTTTTACCACTTAATATTTTGTTACTAATCATAATGACTTTACAACCATATATTCATCAAATTGCTTAAATGTTTCTTAGATGCTTTTTTTATTTCATCCTGGTCAACAACAGCTAAAAAAAATCCTTTTCCAAAGAATATCATTATTATTGCATTTAGTTTAAATTGAAACAAAACTTATTCTCTTTTTGATTTTCCTGTTGTAGTCTGTCTTTGAAATGCATAACTTGATGCACAGGGAGCCTACATCACAAAGATTTATACCTGTATTTTTGCACTTTGCCAACAGGTTAACAAGTTTTTACATTTACCATTTCTTCCTCCTGCATAGTATCACTAGATGGGAGTCTCATTCAGAACTTGTCGTATTTTTAATTGTCAATTATTACATGCTTAGACAGTGAGGGGATTTTAGAAGAGACATTTTTAGATCTCTAACTCCATATCCAAACATACAAGAAAATATTACAAAATCACTCAGTGAAAGCTTTTTGCATAAAATTAATTTGAAAATAATAATTTTATATTTAACTAAATAATTAGCATATTGATAATAATCAGGAATATTATAAAAACTAAACATGTACTTACATTCTAATGGTTTATTAAATGTTCAAAACATCTATTAGTTTATTTCAAAACAGCATCTAGTATGTTTGGATACAGAGTTAAATATGTAAAAAGGTTAATTTTTAATATTGCTGCAGTACATTTAAGATTACTACTGTCTTCTATGTTCTCTCAGCAGCTAAAAATGCTCTATAGAGGCATGAAATTAAATCTGACAACATTTTTATCTGCAAAATTTACAAAAATGGCTTTTTATTTCAGCTGAAGGACAAAGATTGTCTTGCTTTATATTAAAAAAAACTATTTTCGAAGAGAAAATAAATCACTTTATTCTAGCTATTAATTACCTCAAACTTGCAAGATTTTAAACCTCTTTATTTTAAAGTAATACTAATCCAACTGAAGTAATCTGAAATACAGAGTAATAAGAACAAATTAAGGATAAATTTTCAAGAATTTGTTTTTCATTCTCCACAGCTTGATCAACTTTATATTACATCAAAGATTGTTCATATTAGCTAGCAATCATAATGCAGAGTTACTTCTTTGTTCAGATATTGAGATAAATAATTTCTTTGAATACCTGGCTTTGGCATGTTTGTAGAAAGAAGCAGTCAATTGTTGTTAAAAAATACTCTCCAGTAAGAGATCAATGTATTGTTGCTATATGCCCTGAATACGATATACTGTTCTCTAGAAGGTCCCCTTTATGGGGAATATGACTGAACAAGAAGACAAGAAGATGCATTTCACAGGTGTGGCAGAACCCATGCAAAGGAAGATGGTATGTTCAGCGCAGAGCATCTCTAAAATAGAAGGGATCCCAGAGCTCCACCAGTGTGAGATGTTGGTGCTGGGAAAGGTAGGGACCTGTGCATTGGCAAGCTTGCAGGTTGGCTGCTGCCAAGCATAACCCATGACTCAGTTTTGCCTGTCCTCAGCTTCCACTGCTCACATAAGCCTTGTTTCCTTAGGAAGAAAAAGGACAGTGGTTTTGGTTAGTGTCTTATCATGCCACTTAATGATTTTTACATGAGTCCTAGGATATGGACTCCCTCTGCTTCTGCAAATTAGCAAGCCAGTAAGGGGATCACAGTAAGACAATGCAACAAGTAAAACAATTTCTCCCCAGGATACTGTTGAAATTAATTTACTGAAGCTCAGAAGGCAGATGGCTACAGACTTTGGTATGGAGGAGAAAAATAACTTCATTTCAGTGGTGATCCTCCTGCTATCCTTCCAGTGCATGAGCAGGAACATATGCTGCTTTAAACTATGCTATCTTTGGATCCATACTGTGGCTGCCTCAAGAAGAAATCAGGAGGAAGTAGGAAGTTTAAATCTATGACAGCATTTCAGCATCTCCTCTCCCAATGAGAAGGCATAGGGGACATTGAATACTGAGCTTTAATGCAGATTAGTTCAATAAGGGGAAGGTCAAAGTCCTGTACCTGGGAAGGAACAACCTCATGCACCAATATATGCTGGAGGCCACCCAGCTGGAAAGCAGCTTGGCAGAAAAGACCCCGGAGACCCTGGTGGACAACAGGTTGAGCATGAGCCAGCAAGGTGACCTAGCTGCAAAGAAGGGTAATGGTATTATGCTCCTAATGGCATTAGGAGGAGTGTTGCCAGCAGGTGGAGGGAGGTGATCTTTTCCCTCTACTCAGCACTGGTGGGACCACACCTGGAGTGGGTCTCCAGTTCTGGGTTCCTCATTGGAAGAGAGACATGGGCATACTGGAGAGAATCCAATAACGGGCCACAAAAATTACTAAGGGACTGGAGCATCTCTCCTGTAAGGAAATGCTGAGAGAGCTGGGACTCTTTAGCCTTCAGTAGAGAAGGTTTGGGAGTGGGAGGGGTGTGTGTGTGTGGGGGGTGTGTGTGAATTTTTTGTTCCAGTTATGGATTTTTCTTCTACTGTTTAAAATTTTAAAGTATGTGCTTGTTACCATTTTTTCCTCATCTATTCTCATTAGTGAAGAAATGCAGAGTAATTTTTTTCTAGGTTAAAAATACAATACAAAGTATTTTTGGAAGTGCTCTGTATTGTAAATAGTGCTAACTGAAGAGGAGCTGCTGCTCAAGCTAGTAATCACATCTCAGGCTGCCCTTCTTACACCTTTTCCACTTCACCCTCCTGTAACCCCTGCATTCCCTTCACAGCTTCCTGCAGGTTGCTCAACCCTCAGATCTGTGAAACTACAGTAAAGTGACTAGTTCCAAGGGTCTCAAGCTCAGCTTTGTATCTATACTTGTAGCAGCCAAACACAAATCACTAGAGATTAACTGACTGCTAAGTCAATTAATTCTGCTTTTACACAAGTGAAGTCAGATAGTCTGCCTAGCAAACAAACCAGGGGGGCCTCATAGAGCTGGGTGAAAATTCCATGTTCCCTAAATCTTTCAATCTCTGCTTTCTGGGAAGAGACAAAATCTAGTTACTTGTCCTTTTTAGCTTATCTAGGCTCAGGCTTCAAGAAAACAAGTCACTGGAAATGTTTTTTCTCTCTAAAGCCCTTCTACAAACACAGAGTAGCAAAAGATAATAAAAAATTCATTTTCACATCTGCAAGAATATTGACACCTCATTCAGAGACAGAAAACTCAAAGGCTCAGTTTTCATAGGAATTGGTTTTCAATATACTGTGTATGAAATGTTGGTGAAAGAATAAATTTTTCTTACATATCAAACTATTCTTTTAACTTCCAATCATAAGTAGAAGCATATTCACAAAAAATCTGCCTCAGAAAAGGTCAGTTATAAATTTAAATACATACCTGTGTATAAAAATCTGTTCACTCTTTTTGTGCAAAATGACTTCACAGTGAGGCACAAGCTATGCTAGTGATCAAGTTACTGAGGATTTTTTGCAGAGGTGCACAGATAATGGCAAGAACATGATTTAAGATAGAGAGATTTCTGTCAAGAGAGAGAGACACCTAAGCTTCTCTGTTCTTTGATCCTAAGGGAATGCAAATCTTCCCTTCTCTTAGGAGATGCAAGACAAATACTAAATCCCTTCACTGTTACAGGGATTAATAGCAAAGTCATTAGCAGGGATAAAGTAATAGAGGCCACATGGCCACACAGTCCTGAATTGGCTCAGTAGCTTACCTGATGGTCTGGGTGCCAGGCCTACTGTATTGACTTTGTGGGCTGAATGACCTCTGACGCACCAAATGAAAACAGAGCATGGTTCGCCCACTCTGCTGTTCACGCAGTGGTGCCTTTCTGTAAGATAATTATTTCAGAATTAAGATGGTCAAACTCACCTCTTACAACGGCAGCCAGCCTTGGGGGAAATGACAAAGTCCTCGACGAAGAAGAGCCAGTAATGGAGAAAAGCTAGCTTATTGGCCAATTAAGGTTACCATTTTGTTAGGATACCTAGCTCAGTTGCAGTGACTACTCAGTACAAAACTATTTTCAGCAGCTTTGTGTACCAGTAGTATATTTCAGCCATATATCCACTGCATAAAGGGTAAGATCTGTAATTAATGTAAATCAGCACTGACATTAAAGGAACATAAGTTATCCATGCAGATAGAGAGAAGCAATAATAAAAGCAAACGAAACCCCACAAAACTTTCTCGAATGTTATTCAGTCCTCTGAAAGAGTACATAAGGAAAAAAGGATCTTCATTTTACATTCTGAGAATTAAGGAAAAAATGACGAATATTTTTAAAAGTTCATGTCCTATATGGATTTGAATCTTAAATGTAATTGTGATTATGGATGGATTTTTCTTTCAATGCACATCAATATTAATACCCTAGATATACAGAGCACACACTGAGAGGATAATTTGCCCCTTAAATGTGCAAATCCTATTACAATATTTGTGTAAAGGCTGGATTAATATTGAGTTGGTGCTTTTGCTAGCTCATCATAATTTTATCAGTGCATATACTTGAACTATGAGAATGCTAATGACTCACACAGCAGGCACTACATGTTATAATGGAGTCCAATTACTTCTGACTATTCAAATATGTTGCAGATTTCAAAGACAGTTCCCATCTGACTATTTTTTAATGAAAATGCCGAGTTACTAAGTCTTCATCTACTTAAAAGGGAAGGTCTTTGAAATGCGAAGTAGTAAATCACATTACCTCATTTCTTTTGTACCTAATTGGAACATAATAATTTTTCTTTCATTTTTCAAACCAACTATCTCTTTCTAAATAAATATCTTATGGAAAAGGATCCAAAACACCTGTTGTGTCTTTTGGTAGTGACTTCCATATTTTCACCTTTGCTCCATAGTTGATGTCATAAAAGATTAAAAGGGAGATTTCTCTAACACGATACTTTTCTGAAAAGATTCATGATATTTTTTAGCACTGACCTATACGTGGTTCTTCCTTAAATGAAGATATCACAAGTTCACTTTCATTTATTTACAGAAGTTATCTGTCCAAGTTCCAAGAAGTTATCATCCATCATGTTTACTAGAGCAGGTAACAAGTCTGATACCTATTTTGTGACAGTATCAGATGGCTCAAGAGCTGACAGAGACTTTTAAAGACTCATTCAGTCTATGGATCTAAATTAACAAATGTAATCCAAGCCTGCAGCTACCAAAATAATGATCAGCTATGTTAAGGAATAAAAAATTACAGGGCTTTTGTGATAAAGGTGAGGACAGAGAGGATACTAAAATTTTAATTCTAGTAACATTCTTGCTATCTTGACAAAACTTGTGCTATATATGAAACATCAAGGACAAGATTAGCCCAACACACTTAGAGTTTCAAAGCAACCATGTTAGTAAAAAATTTCATAACCAATATGTGGAGTTAAGCCATGTTTCTGAAATTGCCTCTTAGTGTAAACAGATTTATTAATGAAAATAGACCTGATCTACATACATCACCTGAGAGCAGCTAAGCATGTAACCCTTTATTTCCTTACTCATACTAATAATAACATTTTGGAATCAGATTTTAAAACAAAAGTTCTTCAATATAGCAGAGCTATCTTTTTGGAGATTAGATCTTGCATGGTGCTGAATGCTTCTTCTCTCTCGTTTCTAATGAGCTTGACTTCCTTTGGGAGTCATTAACTTTATTTACTATGTTCCATGTATCAGTCGGTGATGCTTACTTCCTTAACAGTTCTGATACTCTATTCACCTGAGTAAGAGCTATTAACATAGCCCATTTTCTTGATTCTATAAACCTTCTACAGCCTTGGCTAGTGATTTGGGACTATACTAATCACAATAGCTCAGATGAATCTGAGCAAGTTTTTGTAGCCCAGTACTTAAAAATTCAGCATCCCTTTGTAATAGTTCCACTGCTCTCATGCAGATTGCTCAGAGCTTTGTTACTTCACCTCCTCACACTAAAATGGTCACTAACCGACCAGCCTTACGACATAATTATTGTGGGACCAAGTCAAGTGTAAAGTATTGCTCACTGAAGAAAATACTAACGATATTCTTTTGTACAAGATACTTTTAATATCATGGTAATTAATCTGGAAAAAAAATCATCTGGCACTGTCAATAATGCAAAAATCTTGGACTGCAGGGCAGAGGTAGTCCTGGTGCTGGACACAGACATGACAATACAATGCTGCATACGAGCAACTGATCACTGTCCTTGCACTGAAATTTACACTAGCCTGGGTCCAGCGGTATCTTCACTATGTTATGCTGTACAACATGATACCTATTGAACTAATGTTAGTTTAGCTGTATTTTTAAAAAGCTCAATGGTACAGCACAGGGATGCTCTTAGATAAGGTATGCCACGTCAATAAACTCAGATGTTTCTAAGCCCCTTTAACTGTCAAGGTTATACTAGCATCTAGGCATGCATACATAGGACACAACCACCTGATTCACTTAAACTAGTCTGACATGATTACTCAAACTTTTGTGGTGCTACACATTTCGAACCACTTGCTGACTAAGCCAAAAAGGCTCAGATCTCTTGTCCTAATTCAGTGTGGATGGGCAGATAACCTTAACTTTCCTTTAAGTATTCTCCAATTAACAACTCATTACTATGCCAGATGGGTCTGCATTGGTTGTTAACTCCCATCTGCTGGAAAGGCTCTTTTGCATCAAATAAGCCACAGTAATACAGCTATGAGTTTCATATCTTTGTCAGAGTGTGACTGGCATGTAGACAAATTATTCTGAAATATATTCTGAGGGAATTTATTTCTTCCCTCACTTTTTACCTTGCTGTGTTTAAGAAAAGAAATTCTGAACATTATTCTGGAGTATTTTGGACTTGTACATAAAAAAGTTACATGAAAATGACATCTAGACTGTGAAATCAAGCCTTTAAAATTCAAGAAACATCAAGATTAGGATCAGTTTTGCAACTTGATTTCAGTTTCTGTTTGTTGACATTTTGATGTAACTTTGATTACATGCATACTACTACTGTTTTTTTTTTCCTCTAAGTGAAATGTGTTCTTGACTCAGTGCAGGCAGAGGGCCACCCTCTGCTCTGACAGAGCTGAAACCCTCCTCGTCCCTGCTACCTTCCCTTCCACTCCACCTTCTTCTGTGTCCTTGTCTTCCCTGTAAAATCCTGTCAGATTCATAAGTATGGCTTTCTTTCCTGCCAGGATCACTCTTCTTCCTTTTCAGGAAAGAAATTAGAAATCCGGAAATACAGACAAAATTCTGCATCTGTCATCACATGACATATACACAATATATTTTGAACCTGAACACAGACCAATGCTTAGACCCAAATTTGCTCTAAATCTAACAGCGGCAAGAGGCATACCCGTGCTTAGCTGACCTCATAAATGCTTGACTATCGCACAGGAGAAGGTTTGGGTGAGTGCCGCNTTGCCAAATATAACCACGCTTACAGTACTATCTACATGCGTTTTAACTTTGAGCCATTACCCTAAGGGACAAAGTGGACATTTCTCTGTATCCATGTTTTGTGGATATGTTGCAAGCAGGCATCCTTTGGGGATGCTACATATCCATGCTACATAACACACACGGATGGACCCACAGACCCCACTATTCATGCTTTGTTTGCTCATTTATATATATGGCTGAAGCAAAGATAAAAGTGTTTTTTTGTAATTATGACTTGGTGGATTGTTTGGGTCTTTTTATGTTTTCACGAGTAGATGAAAGGCAGTTAAATATTTGTTCACAGGGTATTAAATAAAACCACCTATATTTCACTTAAAGCACAGAAGCTGACCAATGATTTTGGCAGTGAGCAAACCACAGCGTTTGCTAAACTGTATACAGTTTATCACAGCAAAAAGGACAATGACTTCTGAAACCAAAAAGTGAAGGGTACATGTATTACGTATTTTCAATGAAAAGTTTCAGGTTTCTTTATGCTTTCTACATGCTTTCTTTAATAATTAGAGAAAAGTACCACGTCTCCATAGGTATATGAGGAAAGGTCGGGGTCGGGGGAGTTGTTTGGTGGTAGTGTTTTTTTGGAGGACAGTTAGTTTGGTTAGATACATATTGCTGTGTAGGAATGCAAAGAAGTTGCTAAATGGGAGGCATCAGAGTAGATATATCACAAAGTGGAGCATATGTTCTCTCTCCATACTTGTGGTATTCCTGTTAACATGCTGTGTTCAACTTCTCAGAAAAGAGCCATTAAAATTGCTAGGGAAGTGGAATGATCACTGTCTGTGAGGGAAGTTTCTGAATAAATATTTTAGCTGAGAGGTAGAAGAAATGATAGTATCTTCAAATATGAACTGATATGTAACAGTAAAAAAATCATAATAAAAGGGAATATCTTTCTAAATTAAGCAACTAAAGAATGTAAAGAATGTAAAGAAAAACTGAAACAAAAAGCCCAACCCCCCGACAAACAAACAAACAAAAATATCCCCCACTATCAAAACTGGAAAATGTCCTATGGAATGCACCTTCTTCCCTCTTTCAGTGATCCTGGCATTCTCACTAAAGGCTGTGAACCTCCATGCAGAGGTTCATCTTGTTGCAGACTTTAAATCTGTAGCTCCCTATGGCAAGTGGCACAGGAGCACTGCTGAAACCTCAGGTGGGTTTGCTTCCAAGATCAAGGTTTGCTGGAGCGGAAGGAGAACCAAATTGCACATTGGACACTACAACACAACTACATAGGATAAAGAAGGCCTCTATCAAGAGAAAAGAGAGACCATGGTAGCAACACAGGGCTGAAGCCCTCCCTGCATTTACTTGCAAGGGATCAGATTCTTTCAAATCTCATGTTGTGTTGCCAGACCCAAGAATTAGGTTTTATTAGTCCCATGTTCAGTTTGAAAGGTTAATTATAATTTGATTGGACTGCTTAAGGACTAAATGGTTGATCTGACTGATGAATGAGGATATATTTCTAAAATTAGCTAAGAAAAAATACCCATAGAAACAGTTCCTTAGTTACACATATATTAGACTGATTAAAATTCTAGTCTGTGAAAGATGAAATCCTAGCATACTTAGATCTGCTTTGTTATTTCTGACAGTATAGAAGGATTGTACATACCCTTCCATTGTCCATATAGAATATAAGCAATGAAATCTTTACAGGAGACATGAGATGTGATCATTTCCATATTAGATGTGACTACTAATTCTCAATTCTCTGAAATGTGATTTCAGTAACTATTTCCCATCTAAGTAACTGACTGTATAATTAAAGTATTCCAAATAAACTTCATATTTTTAAATATCAACTTAGTACACACTCCATTTACTGGCTTGCTACTGAGAAGCAATTTTATTTTTTTTTTTAAAAAAAGCTATTTCAGTTATTTCAATTAGTTTCTCTAGCTTATACTTTCCGTAGCCCTATCAAAGGCAGCTGAAACCAGTGGAGAGTCTACTCTCTGACTTCAGCATTTTTATATAGACAGAAAACCATCTGTTTGTTTACACTATGTAAAAAAATAAATGAAAGCAAGGAAATATTTGTCACTGCAATCCTCTGTATCTACTTTCATTTATAGTGTACTGAAGTTAACAGCACTGCTGTTTAAAGTATTTTCTCTAGGGATGTCAAAGAACTATGTGCACTAAATAGACACGATACAAATTTAATAAGCATCGCAGTGGTAGAAAGGGCTTATCTCCATTCTGTGTTTCTGAAGTTTAAAAAATAATTAACAAGATTCAAATTTAACTTACTTACAAATCTAACTATACTGAGATGGGAAGAGAAAACAAGCCTAACTGCACATGCACAGAATTAAGCATGAAGCTATTGCCAGTTATAGATCCACTAGTGTTAGCCTTTGTAACTATATTAAGCATACATTAATTTAATACTTGAATAATTTCACCATCCTCTGCCATCCCATCTCCCATCTTATCCTCCAGAGTTCTAATATCCTCTCTGATTAATTCTTTGCTTTGATAATAATGAAAAACCTTTTGAGTTACACTTTTCATTTCTATATATAACAATTCACATTCTTCCTTCTACTTATTTCATATACCCTTTGATTATGTTCTTAGGCAACTCCTAACTCTTAATCATGTTTAGTTTCTGTTTCAAAGTTGACATTAATTGTTTTTTCATATCTGTTCCTTGTTTTTATAAATTATAAATACAAGGAAGTGCTCAGCTAGGATTTCTACTTTTACTCCCCAAACATTTCCATTTATAAAGAAAATGCATATATGAATTATTGGCATAAAAAGATGCACATTTGTCTCTGATTCATATTAAGGGGATAACACATTACCATATAGTATTGCAAAATATCAACAGGTCTTCTTTCACTTTCTAAAGACATTTCTTAGTTTTTAATTTGGTTACTAAAAGCTTCAGACTAAAGGCTATTTAAGTGTAAATTCATATTTTGAGGCATCCATCTGAACAAATGTGTCAAGATTTGATTGTTTTATTCATTTTATATAGTAAAGCTTACATTGCATCATGTTACAAAAGAGTTGGTTTTTTTCCTGTTTTGTTCCCCCCCCTCCCATATTGAAAGGTTGTTTTTAATAAAAATTATATTCGTAAAGCTATGGTTTCAGTGGAAAAGCAGTGAGTGGCACATTTTTATCATTAAAAACATTTTGCTGCTACCTTTGCCATTCCTACCTCTACATTCTTTACAAGACATTGTATAAAATGCAATACTAGAGAGGTAGTAAAGGTCAAACAGATGAAAACATTAGAATAGAGTAAAGTAGAGTAGAGTAGAATAATTAAGGTTGGAAAAGACCTTTGAGATCATCTAGTCCAACTGTCAATCCGACACTACCATGCCTGCTAAACCATGTCCCAAAGTGCCACGTCTACAAGTTTTTTTGAACACCTCCAGGGATGGTGACTCCACCACCTCTCTTGGCAGCCTGTTCCAATGCCTCACCACTCTTTCAGTAAAGAAATTTTTCCTAATATCTAATCTAACTCTCCTCTGACTCAACTTAAGGCCAGTTCTTCTCATTCATTAATACAGAACTCATCTCACCAAATGTATTTAAAACAATAAATGAAGTGCTATACGGTTGTTGAAACAGATCTTTCTGCTCAGGCAAAAAGAGACATCTTTTTGATAATATCTGATGGTATCATTACAGTTCTGGGCAATTGTGAGACTTGCTTGGAAGAAAAGGAATAGAAGATCAGTGATTTTATCTCCTTGGGCTTGGACAGTGACTACTACTCTGGCTCTCCAGTTTCTCTTAGCACTCTGGGTAGTACAGATACATTAGTTGTTTTGAATTACTTGAAGTAGTAACATTATAGAATGAGACTGTTTATTTGCTGTGATTTTGTTATTTCATATTTTGTCTCAGGGTAAAATATTTGAGAATGCTTTGTATATACTTTGGCACCTGTATTCACAGCAATTATCCCTTTGCTCACTCTAAACCTGTGATGTTAGTTTTTAATTCATTTTCCTGCCTTTTAAATGGCAAGCCCACCTCTCATCCACACATGACGGAAACCAGCTTTGTATAGATTTGTGATTCTTGATTCTAACTCAAGCTGTGATTGAAACTTTTCTCATTTTTGGTGCATTTATAAAGGCACTTATCCCTCTGTGTTCTCTGACTCTAAGTAGAGACTTCCACTCGTCAGAGCTTTAAGAGGGAACACCTAAAGGGTTTCCTTCCTCTGCCTGGTTACCTATTCTCATAAAAAAAGTAAAGGAAATAAGTTATCTCCAAGATTCCTAGCCCTCAGACATATCTGAAAGAAACTAATCAAAAAGTTGCTAAGAGGAGAAGCAGGACAGTGGGGGAGACACAGACAGCATGACCACATACACTTCATTCCCCAAAAATGTAAAAAGGAACAGTAGTGAGAGAAGAAAAAGCCAACATATCTGATGCCTCCAGTATTTTGACTATAGTATGTTGAACTTAAGCTCAAGATGAATGAAGTAATAAATCTTACGTGTAGACTGTATATCACATATTTTCAGCTTTGCATTTTTAAAGTAACTACTATAAGACTGACATAAATTGCATCTTTTTGTAATTTTTATTTTCCAGAAGTCCAGAAAAAGAATATGTTTTGAACACCTTTTGGTCCATCTGTAAATGCAGAATTGTTTCCAAAATGTTCTGTTCCATTTAAAGATAAGAAACGTAATCTGATACCAGAAACAGAGAATAAGCTAGATGATTATAAGCAAACAATCATTATGACATATGTTTCAGCTTTTGAAATATCATCTGAGTAGTGTTCTTGGTAAACATGACTGAAAAATAATTTATTACACTGTGATAAATTAAATGACCATTGCTTTTCTCAGGAAGACAGATTACTTATAAAGCAGTCACAAGTCCTGGCATATAAAATTACTATAAATTGTAGTATCTATTTTACAGTGGTCAGTAGCCAACGGAACTATTAATAGCTACAAATCATCCAACACAGCTACCAAGATCTACTAATTGGAACACTCATTTTTTCTTACCACTCCTGTTTTCAAAACCACATTATGCTGCTTAAAGTTCAAAGAAGTATTTTACATAAAACAGTTCAGAAAGATGAGTACAGCCATACTGATGAACTGACCTCTCCGTTTTTACTCTTCACCATGTCTGGAGGACTGGTTAGACTTCTGTCTTTTTTCTTTTTTTTTTTTAATCTCCCTGAAAGCAGAACAACATGTGTTGGAAGTATTCTTCCAACTTATATGAGGACTTGGATGCCATTCGCCAGGCCATTCTCCAGGCACAAAATTCTTTACCTGATTAAGCTTTAGCTACATTGCTCCTCCTTTCAGGAAGAAGTGTCTAATGGCAATGCTGTTTAACACACAATAAGCATAGAATGCAGTTAGTTTTGATCTAACAATTGGCAAATACTATTTTCAGTTAAAAAGAATTTAAAAATAATTTATGAGCATGATAGGTTTCTTCAAGTAACTTTGTCACAAAAAAAGATTTTGCTGTTCTTCTCTCACACTTTGGCAGAGAAAACTTACATTTTTACGATCTAAGAAGCTTAAAATCTAAGTTAGCCTATTTTGGCTAGATATTATTTTATCTTTCCAGAAATTGCTTAGTGGTCTTACCAAGCTTAACCAAGCAGAAATTTGTCTTCCATTTCAGACTGCCTTGTCCAATTCTTCAAACGAGAACACTTGAGAAAATGCTTCAGTGACAAGCTCATTCAATCTGACTTATCAGGCCCATAACTGGTCTGAGACTGAGCTTGCCAGCTGGGACAGCATGCTGGAGTTTGCATCCCTCCTATCGATCAGCTTAAACTGCAGCAGAATACCCGTTAAACTGAGCTTCTGCAGTCTCACCCTTCCTCTTTGACTTTGGCATGTGTTCTTGCCCCTCTTACCTCCTGCTGTGTGATGGACTTGCTACGATCTACAATGCAACCACAACACATCTTTCAGTAAAGTTCTTTTATACAAACTGGTAAGATTTGGAGTGAGGTGTTACATTTCTAGAATGAACAATCTTTACTTATGAGGGTGAATTTCCAGGAAGGATTGTTAACTTCTGTTTCAGATGTGTCAGGAATGCCCCTACAATACCTAAACCACTAAGGCTAGCAGTTTTCATTCCTGTATCTTTGCCCACTTCTCTACTAAGAAAAGGAAGGAGAAATAAGCTCTCTGATAGTTATTATCTTGTTTAGGAGGAACAGGAGAGTATGCCAGCCTTCCTCTTTCACTCCTATCTGTTCTTGCTTTACCTCAAGTTTGTCTAAGCTCCACTGATATATTTTAAGGTGAAAATAACCTCCATTAAAAAAAAGCATAGTGTCTTCTATGAATAGAATAGTTATAATTCTATGCTTTTGTTACAGCTGCAAGGACAAATTAGTGACACAGGTAAAACTGAAAAATGACATTTTCAGCATCAGCTTGCCAGGATATAGAGTCTGGAATAGTTGTTCCCTTTGTGCTTTAAAGCCTGAGTCCTGGGTGCTCTTTCCCCACCACTTTAAGGGTATCATTTGTTTGCTAGGTAAGTTAAGAAACACTAAAGCCATTTCACTGAGCTTCACGTATCAAAACATCTTCTAGTACCTGAGTTAGCTTGTTTATCACTGGCTTGGGTTCTTCACCTTGTTACAGAGCCAGCACTATAGGCAAATCCCTAGTCTCAACTTCTGGGAAGCATATCATCATCTTGGCATCTTTTTTGTAATAGCCTTCTTTTTTTCTTTCTTTTTTTTTTAATTGTTACGAACATTAACAAATATATCTTTCTATATATAATCCACTATTATATTCCATTCACTGCTTTCTGGGAACCTCAAATGCATCACTTTATACATACAGTATAATTTGGTAATTTACTTCAATTAGAACATTCAATAAAATATTCATGAAAGTGGCCTCTTGTTGAGATAGACCATCCGCTTACTTAAAGATAGAGCTGCAGCACTCACAGGTATAATCCATTAGGCAAGCTAATTGGCATTTTGACCAATAGATTTTTCACGACCTCTCCCCATGAATCGTGACAAAGGCTACTGGTCAAAGTATCAATTCTCACACCTACTGGATGACAACTACAAGTAAATTAAATGTACTTTTAATAGAACACTCTGTCTAAGTGACCTTATCTCAATGAGTAGACATTGCCATGAATATTTATTTAGTACTACCTTTAATGGAACCTAATACTGAGGGACACTTACATTACAAAGAAGTCAAGCCCTATTAATTATCCAAAATCACCACTTATAATAGATTGCTGGGAAAAATAATTTTTCTTACAGTTTACCAGATTTTTATCTACCAACTGATGATTTATTGCTATTAGTAAAATTACAGGTATGGCATATTTCTTATCTGAAATTAGATCTTGATTCAGCAAACTTTTCTTCCCGTGCTTATGTTTATGAATATGCAGCCTCTGAAATATCATATATGAAAATAGGATAACGCCTGTACAGGTGTATAATGGATCGGGTACTTGCGCTGGAAAGTACAAAATCTTATTGATATACTTTGGCTGCACTTTCTAGGTACTATAAAGTCATCCATATATTCAATTAGAGGGACAGTCACCAACATCTAATAGAGTGGATAATCTTAAAAAATAAATTGTTAGTCTGAACTGGTTATAGTACCTGGCTTTCTTTGCCAAGAATAAGAAGATGTCATTATTTCTGCACGTATCTGGGAAAGAGATTGCTGAAATTGTAATGGCATCTTTTCCTTATTGCTACATATGCCTTCTATGCCCAGTCACTCCCTTAATCAAACGCTTATAGAGAATCTGGGTATTTCTCCAGGGAATATTCTACAGGGAACTCTTGAGTTAAATAGAAAACTAAAGATTAATTAAAGATTTCTTCCCATAAAGCTTTTTTAAAGTGTGGATAGAAGTAAGAGCAAGTATGAAAGAATAGTCTTAATCCTAAAATATGGGGGGTTGTGCAGTCCTTCAACAGTCAGCATCACTGTTCATTTGAAATTATGCTGAAAATACACACTTCTCTGAAACTATACTTCCTACTGGAACATTACTACTGTTAGTGCACACTTTATCAAGACTATCAGAATGTCCCTTTCTACACAGCATTTCATTTCCCCAATTACAGTATCCTGATGGCATTTCTACTGGAGATTTATTTCTTGTCCATTTAGATGAGATAATGGGTGTGGGGGGAGTCTTTCAAAAAGCATTTACTTTCCAGAAACAGAAAGAATAAATATGTATGTTATATGCATGGAACAGAACCTTTTCCTAAGTTCAATTACATGGACCATCAACTATTGAACTACTAATACCACTCCATGGTAAGAATATAAAATTTTTCATTTTGATCTCATTTTATTAAGGAACCCTTAAAAACAAACATGAAGAGATCAGCAACTTAAATTTCACTTGCATAATGAAATTCTCAAGCATGTGGTACAAGCATATGTTGGAAACATTACAGCTCCCTTTCCCATGCTACTAAGTGGGAAGGGATAAAGGGGATGCAGCTCTGAAGGAAGAACACTGAGAAGTTAGAAAGGGGGTTCATAGCTGGGAAATGAAGAAAATCCCTGAATTGCAGGAATGAATAGAGAAGAAAGAGGATGCTGGGATGCAACAAAAAGGGTTTCAGGGCTCTAGAGAGAAGAGATAAAAAAAGCATAGCCATATCTGAAGGAAAAAAAAAATGAACTCCAGCTGATACTAAAAGTAATGGAATGATCTAATAGGATCTGTCTAAAAAGCAACATTTCAGAAACAGAAACAAAACAGCAACAGACAGAAATAAAAAAGTTTGACCCGGTTATTTGTGTTTTCCAAAGCTCATAAAGGTTTTAGGTGTCTATCAAAAGTTTGGGTGTTGGGAGGGAAGGGAGTTGTGCTGTTTTCCAGTATCCTGGAGTTTTCAAAAGAAACTATAGTCGAGTCCTGAGGAAAAAAAAAAGTCTTAAACCTTTACAAAATAAAAATAAGCTAATCATTTGTATGGAAAAATGCAGTCCTAGAATCCTTGATAACATCTTCTCCAAAGAGAATGCCAGGAAGATGGTGCTTTGACAGTCTTTTTGAAAACAAGGTGGGTGCTAATTTACTCACACACACCAGGTGCGAAACACAGCTGTCAGATGGCAGTGATGAAAGAATAATTTTTGCCTGGCTGCTCTGTGGCTTTCAAAACTATCCAGTCAATAGAAAATATTGATTATAAAGCAAGTCTTTGGGTCAGCCACTGAAATTTAAAAGATATTTCAGTCTTTGTATTGTGTTACACTGAAGATCCAGAGACAGATTTTTATGTGTTTGAAGCCATCCATGGATCCTTCTATCCTGATCACATTAGCAAATTATTTTGGCAATGAAACATATTCATATTTTGTTCATAATGAAACTTATTTCACAATTAGACTTGACAGGAAAAGAAAAACAACAACTTTTCTGAGCATAAGCTGCAAAAATCTTTAGATGTGCAAGTCACTGCTCACTGTTAAATTCAGCTATAATACTTTTGAAGATGCAATGAATATTTGCAAAGATGTCTTGATAAAAAAGCAGAAGTTAAGGCATACATTCCTTCTTTTTATAGACAGCAGCAGTAGATTTTAACTAATTTAAAATTTAAAAGGTGTGTAACCTAAACTTTTTTGTCAAGAAGGGTAAGAGACATAATGCTGCAGAGGAAAGGAAAAACAGAATTTCCAAATTTCAGAAAATGTCAACATCAACTATTTTCTGATCTCATGTTAATGCTAAAATACATTAAACAGGCAGATCCAAGAAAAGACAATGTTAGAGAAGGCAGTCTAGTCAAAGACTGAATTTGATTTAAGTTGAGGGATATAACACATCTTAAGAATCTGTAGAACTGTCTTCAGAATCAGTCTTGTTGAAGTGGCTCAGAACAGAACAGTTTTGTTCAGTCCACTGACTACAAACAGCATGTAGCATTCAACACACATCAAATACTTTGTTTTGGTTTTGTTAGTGGAAAATCAATAAATGGTAATATCTCACCTTGTCCTATAAAAAAAAAATCCCATTTTCTATGATTCTTGTTCAACTAGAATATCATTTTGATGGAAAATTTCTATTAAGTAGTTCAATTTGGGGTGTTTTATATTTAAAAGAAAAATGCTGCTTGTGACAGAAGAGAAATAAGAGGTCTGTGTTTTTATAAAGTGCAAATTATTTTATTAGTTTCAGCTGAGGTACAGCTGTTTCCAAAGTTTTCACAGCTTTTCAGATTTTTTTAAAAAATTGAAAATAATTTAAAACCCAAAAATTTTTAGGAGAAATATTTCTCAATGCACTTGTATCCCAAAGACATTTTAGCTAATGTAGTTAGTCGTTGCCAAGCTTAATGAAATATAGCATACACTTTCTCATTTTGTGAGGCGTTTAACTGTTCCATTTTCCCATTTACTGTGGACATTTCATGGTGTTCCTCACCTCTTATTGCTGAGACTCTGACACCATTATGTTTCAAATGGTGTCTACGTTCTCCTTGAACAGTATTACTGATACAATTCTCTATCCAGCACTGCTGTTGCCAGCTGGCTCAAATGGAGGTCTCTTTAAAGTATCCCAAAGAGAGATGTATCAACAAAGGACAGTCCAAAGTGTTTTTTGCTTGTCTTCTGTCTTTTGTGTGAAGAAAGATCTGCCACTTACCGGATGGGTACAAAACTCAAATTATTAGAACTAGCTTATGAGGCAAATAGGGTTCTAGCAATAAAATTGTTAGACAAAGTGTATGTGAAACTATATTATTAAGATAAAAGGCACCACTCCAATTACTACCTGTCTAATTTATATACTTTCGTACCTTTCATGGCATCTGACTTTGTATTTACATAGGATTTTTTTTTTCCTTAGGTACCTGCTTATCCTAATAGCATAAACAGTATGCACTACAGCTCCCAAATAATGGAATCCTAAAATGCAGATTGTTTTGCTATCTTTTACATCAGTTAAAAATGCAAACCACCAAAGTGACAGTTCACATGGTGAAACCTTTTCAGAGTATTTTTCATGAGCTATCCCTGTTATCTTACAAGGGGAGCTTGTTACCCAGTGTGCAACAATC
>VZTL01029879.1:8786-49611 GCA_013400535.1 Scopus umbretta
AATTATACCCAGGCTTTCCCCCTTTAATAATAAGCACTTCCAAGTTTTCCAGCGCAATGTCCATCAGCTAGCTTCTTTCTTATTTCACTCGCATTGTTATTACCTGGAAGTAGGTTTAATAACAGGAGCACAGCATCAATGTCCTGCATTCAAGTAAGGAAATTAACCTAATAATAGTCTTTTAAATGCATTCTTTCATTACACAACTCGTGGGGGCGAGGGGCAGAGGTCATTTAACTCACACAGTGATCACATTGTCATCAGCATAGAAAACCATTATCTCAGTAGGTTATATCTAATCCTACTGATAGTGTTTTAACTGGCCTAATTTTTCTAATAAAGAAAAATATTGATGAGGTAACAAAAATTGGTCAAAAGAACCTATTTAATGTACACCAACTAATCAGCGTGGCTAGAGTTTCTTGGAAGAAGTGTAGACAATTTTTGCTCCATTCCCACTGGAAATATACGTGCCAGCCCTTTGTTACTAATGTTTATTCTTTTGCTTGTTTTGTGGCATGGAAGACAGCTTGGCTTTTAGTATCAATTTGTTATTGCATATCTTCCTGCTTGCTTTCTGCCATAAAGGTTATGTCCACAATGATGTCAAAGGAGTGACTGCAACCTATTTAGACATGGTTGAGTAAGATTTGGATCGGTAGCTCAATAACTGGTAGCGATCCAGCTATTTTGACGTGAGATGGGGGTTACAAAATGCACTCACCTGAGTATGCACTGGAGCACTGAGCTGCACTGAACTCAACCACTGGCTGCCCTCGAGCGGGAGTTGACTTTTCTGTGTTTGAACTCTGGTTTGCTGCTTCCTAGGGGAGGGGCTTTACCTGTGCTCACAGTCTTCCTCACAGCTTTACCTTTTCTGTCTGTCCTCTGGCAAGCGTAGTCTGAGTCCCTCCATTAAGATGTTGCTTCTTTGTTTCCTCTCTGAGCATGAAATGCTGACATTTTAGAGACTGTTTAGTGTTGTGGAGGCAGGAACGGAGATCGTGGGGCTACATTAGTTACACCTCTGAAGCTTGATAGCAAAACTTCCATTCGGTATGGGCTGTGCCTTGACCCACCAAAAGTTTTCTGTCTCATGCACAGCTTGTAGGTGTTTCAGGCTGTATTGGATTAACACTGTTTTAATTTGGTAGGGGGTTGACTTCCAGCACCCATATTGTGTTTTCAGAAGGCTGTTGAATTTTCTCAGTCTTTGGGAAGTCAGTATTTTTCTCTACAGTAGGATGTTGCTTCAGGACAAACTGTATTTATTCTGACAGTCTGCTCAGTTTGTGCCCAGGTGGCTGCACACCATACAGAGAGGGGAAGGCTGATGGTAGCATTTGACTCTCTCTACTTTATGTGACCCCACTTCAGACTGCCCAGGGAACCTGAGAGACAAGATAGATGCTGATGCATTTTGGTCTTCTATATTGAAGGCTCTACTGTGATCCTTGCCCTGCAAGTACTACAGACATCCTGCACGCTGGTGTATGCTATAACTGTAGCACATTATTATAATAATCATTGTAATTATCCTCTGTATGTAGTCCAAAATAATCTGATTGTTATAAAAGAGAGTTAGGGTGGGAGAGAATGAAGTAAGACAGAGGTAAACATAGATGGCATCTATGTTTAGAGGAGTTCATGTGTGACACTTGATGGCCTGGGAGCCGTAGGAAGAATTCTGTTTTCTGGCCTGAATGAAAAAGGGGAAAGAAAAAAAAAGTAAAGGTTTTACTTCTTTGGTTTATTATTTGCCCTTTGATAGGCCCTATCTTGTTGACAATAAGGAAGAGAACTTCTACCCTCACTAGTTGCTTATTATTGCTAAACTAGTATTGAAGTACACTGGAAGTTCATTTACAATCTCTTTCACATTGTCTGTCACATAGGGAATCAATATTCGAGCAAGACTGTCACCTCTAGAAGTAAACCACAGTACCAGCTTCCTTCAAATACTTTTTACATTAAGCATTGCCCCCTGGCACGTACCCTTTCCCCAGCCCCACTCCACCCTGGCTCCACTGGTCTGTGCTCAAAGTGTTAGGCAACAGTTTTTATTAACTGTAATAACAATATTGCAGAGATGGCCAATTTAAACTGAAGTCCTAGCATAGCCCTGCGTTTCACAGCTGATTCATATTGACGAGCACTGCTTACCCTGTGAACTGTAAGCTGCTGGAATGAGCAGAGCGGCTGCGGTTTTCTTTCAAGTTACAGGATCCAAAGGCAGCAGTAATTGTTTTTGAAATGTTTCTTTTTAGTATTATTAAATAAGTTCATTGTATATGTTGAAACCTGGATCATTCCTGCTCTGATTTGCTTCCCTTTTCATTGCCAGGCCTAAACTGCAGGAACAGTGTGTGTGTTTTGGATTGCTTCTAAGCCATAATAAAAACACCCTTTCTGCAGGGAGAGGGTGCCATCTCTGCCATTTCCTCAGAAATATGTAGTCCATAATTAGTCAGGATTTCCAACTTGGAGTGCTAAATGGAAGAGACAGGATGAACAAGAAACCCAACAAAATAACTAGATTTTATTTAAGCTAACATAAAAGTGCAGAAATATGTTAGTTGTATATCATGACAGATTCCAGCCCAGCCTAATTCAGTTCTTCATGTGTGTATTGGCATAGGGAATCAAAGACTGTTTGAAAAGATGTGTACAAAGTAAGGCACTTTACCAACTGTCAGGAACTGCTTTAAAACACATCCTTACCTCTAGAATCTATTTACCTTGAAGATGTACACTGTATATGCTCTCTTCAGCTTAAAGGCCCCAGGCTTGAGTAGCAGCAGTTAACTGTATCTTCCCAAAAACCCTTGTAAATTATCACATATGCGCCTTGCAGCACCAGGCTGTTTGCTCAGCAGGCAAACACAATGCAGCAGCATTATTAAATTTCCATGAAGTTTACCAAATTTGCAGGATCAGTAGGGTGGACCCAACAGGGAAGCTCTCCTACTGCCTACAGCACCTTTAAAGCAGCTGATGGTGCCGCTGATACTTTGCATTCTGCTGTTACTCTACTGCTGTAGCCATCTACTTAATCTCCACAGCAAAGATTAGTTTATTCGATTAAGTCTGTTCCCTATAGACCATCCCTGTAGTTCCTTGGAAGGCATCAAGACTGTGTGTCTCCAACCTTTTACCAGCTAAAAAGATTCAATAAAGTAATCTTTTCCCCCTCCTTTTATATGATTGGAAAATAAATTGAAAATGAATTTCAGTTATTGCTTGTGTTTTAAATATGAGATAAAGGTCAGCCCCCTCTAGCTATCTCCATAGATGGAGATTAACATGAGCATGTTCCATTATAAAATCATATAGCAGTTTTGTAAATCTGTCAAGTCATCTACAAATATATAATTAGTCCGTTAGATTTTGAAATCAATAAACAATGACTTTTCAGTCCTGTGCCTAGAAAGCTTTGCTAGAGAGTGCTTTAGGCATAGGAGTCCAAATAGCAAAATGTTTGCACTGTATACATAAAGTTGTTCTGTGGATCTGTTTAGGTGTTGAAGGTTAATTGAAAATTAGGTGTACGTGTGCTTTTTTTTCTTACCTCTTTTTTTTTTTTAACTCTACTTAAGGAAATAAGCCAGTTTTAAAGGTGGATTTTTTTGTTAAAGCAGTGTGTCAAACAGTAGATGTTCAAAGTGTAAACTTCCCATTTTTCTTTTCATAGTGGGCTACAGTGAGATGGTGACTGTGAATGTTTGTAAGGCAACATTCATAGACATATTTATACAAGGCATGTGTTCACCGTTTGTCATCACTGTCACAGAACATGATTTCCCGGGTCAGAAAATTGACTTCAAAGCTTGACCCTGAAGATTTGACTTGCCTGTTTGCTTATTCTGGTTCAAGATGTGATGTCAAAAGCTGTCCTATTAGTGGCACCTTTTCACATTTAGTTTGCTCAGGTTGATAATAATGATACTGGAAGGACCGCATTTTGATGTTGAAAGAGATAGGGGAAGGAGCGCTGCTGCAATTGATGGTGTTGACAGTGGGAGGTGAGATTGGGCAAAGGCATATTAAAATGTAGATATTACTTTAAGTCACAACATTCCTTTGTTAAAATGCTATACATCCTCATTAAATTAATTTTATTGGTGTATCCTGTTCCTAAATTAAGTAAGGTGGTTTTTTTGTAATACACTATAGGCACTGTTTGTATACCAGTTGCAAATATATATATATGTATGGTTTGAGTGCAATTTTTAAAGTGGATTAATTAGAATACACTGAGTAGAATGGATTATACCATGTTTCTTTTAATTATTCTTTTTAGTACTGAATTTTGATATGCAGAAATTCATTGTTTCTAAAGCCTATTTGCTTTAGAAATAGGCCAGTATAGTTTTATCTCCAGCTCTCGAAAATCAGAACTGCTATCATTCATCTCCTGGTTGTATTAGTGTGCCATTGTTACAAGTTGCTGGATATACATAAGGGTCTGTCAGAATCCAGGGATCTCAAAGAATAAAAAAAAATTAAAATTAGATTATTGAAACACTTAACAAGAAGACACTTGTGGCAGGATAAATGTCAAATCAATAACTTAAAGCTTACGATTGAGTATACTGGGTTTTAACTAATGATTACCTGTTTATTGATCTACCTTGTGACACCAAAGTACAGAAATGTTGTGATATTCTTGATTTTAAAAAAAGGGAAGGAAATCTCATGCAGCATGACATCTACATTGGTGATAGTTTTCATAGCATGTTAATAGCATGACACGGTTGAATCCACTAGTGTTGTTTGTTGCTGGTAAAATTAAAATAGATGGGCTTGCCATTTTAATACGCCTTCATAACAATTACTTCATATAAGATCATATTCTCAAAGTTTCCAGGGTACTTAGCTGGCATAGACCACAGTGGAATGTAAAGTAGCCACTGTGTAAGGTCACTGACAGAGGAGAATCGTGACCACGAGCCTTGCTTAGGGTGCATGCTTCATCAGCCCTTGAACTCCCATATTGTATATGAACAACAGGTTTCTTTTGTCAATTTAGAACACTTAATAGTAATTTCATTCCCTGTGTTTGCTTGTTTTATAATTTTTCATTGACTCACATTTACTTTATTTTTTTTTTCTTTCATCTCACCATTTTAGCTGGTGCAAAATTCCCATTCCATTCAGATCCAGGATTTGTAGAGTTCTCCATTTTTTCCCTCAGTGTTTGTAGGTACTGATCTCTTTGCACTGTCAGGCAACAACCGAAGTTGCCTCTCAGTGTACAGTGCTTTCTTGGTACTTCCTTAGTTGTGGTGCAGTCTGGCTAGAGACAATGCTGCTGTTGGGGGGGGGGCGGTCTGCAAGTCTCTAAGCATCATAATTGTAATTTCAGTGTTATGAATTAAGTTATATGGATTTTTAGGCTTTTTTTGTGATGTTCACAGTGTGGTGTGTTGGGGGTTTTGGGAGGGGTGTTGTTATTTGTTTTAAATAATTTCTTCCTATGCAGTTTATATTAAAAAAGCTTTGTCTCTCTAGGTACTAGGGGAGTGTGCGGCCAGAGCCTCTGGTGTCTGTTCAATTGATCTAGCCGTAAAATGGGTGCAGTTTCTGGGAATGGCAACAGGTGAGAGAGATTGGCTGAGAAGTCACATCGTAGTCAGGGTCTGGGGCAAATCTGGAGTGGTGCTCACTTGGCAATGGTCACTTTAATCCTGTGGCAAATGTTCTGACTTGCAAATGCTTATTGGTTACACTTTTTGTGCTCTATAGAATTTTAGTCCTAAAATGCAACTAAAGAGATCAATTTTAATATGTTTTTTTGATGCAGAGTAGCTATTTCAGAATACTACCACATGCCCAGCAGCAAGAAAAGCAGACCAACTTTTGGCAAAATAGCCAACTTGGGAACATGCATGTAACTCTTGGCAATGTTTATGTATCTGTATTCGTTTACGTCTGTGATCTGCAGAACCTGCACTTTCTGATAGTGTGCAATTTACATTGTGCAAAGAAAATATAAAGCAGATCTGTAGTAGCCCTGTAGAAATAGTCAATTCTGCCATCTTTGATTGGAGGTCGGTTGCAATCCCACACAAAAAAAAAAAAAAAAAAAAAAACCCACCACACTTCAGTGCATGAATATGGATTGCACAGCTGGACCTAGTAGACAAATATCATCAAACTGTTAGTGGGGTTCGATGGAACTAAATTTAACTAATGGTCTCTTTTTATTGAGGTAGCTGCTTAGCCCATGTAAAAATGATATAATATAATCTAAATCAAGATAATTACTCAGGAATATGTTACCTAAGGATGTTGTGTCTTACTGACTTAGTGTGTGTGTGTGTGTTCAAATTTAATTCACACAAAATTCACTGAGATGCCCAGCGTGCTTAAGTGCTGCGTTTGTTGCATAAAAGCCTAGGTGAGACTAAATCACAGTCAATTCTCTTGAAAATGTTCCTTAAAAAATGACTATTTGATTAGGAATGTTATTCAAACTGCAAACAGTAAATACCCAATCTTCATATTTTTTGTGCCACCCATCCCTTTTCAAATGAACAAAAGATTCTGACACCTTACCAATGAAGACGTGTTTAGAGGGAGAGAAAAGATGCAGAATTAAACCAGTAAAAAACCCTGTTATGTGTGACACACACACTTCAGTTGTAATTAGGCAATTTTGTCTTCAAGGAAAGTCACCTTGACTTTAAACACTAAACAAGTCCTGAATGATATGCTAATTATGATGCATCTCTTTGACTAAATGGTTGAATAAGTTTTTAAGCACTCTTCTTGCTTAAATAGTTGCTTAAATAGTTCACATGAAGGAAGAACTTCCTTACTTTTTTTTTTTTTCCACTCCCCCTAAACAGAGTTGGTTGGTCAAGTTGCTCTCTTGTTTGAAATTCAATCAAGGGCATTAAAGTGTAAACCAGTTGGAAAAACAAAGAGCTTAGGGAAATCATTTGCTTAAACAACAACAAACAAGCACTGGTAATCTTCTTACAGAAATTAATGAAGGGAAAACCCCCTCAGCTTGGGTGGATAATGATCCTTAGCTATCACGTAACAAGCCTAGAAGGTTTAGGGAGAAGGTGAAAATTAAGAATGCTGGATTAAACTGAACTTCCAGAGGAACAAAAAGAAATTCAGGATAAAGATCAGTTCTCCCAATCTGAGACTGAAAAGTAGTTCTGAACTGGAAGGAGTTTAATCCTTTATGAAAATCTAGTTTAAAGCTAAGTTTTCATCTCAGAATGTTCTTTATTTCTACTGTATGGCTAATAAATTAAATACTTAAAAATAATTCAGACAACTATCTTGTTAATAATTGTTTTATGCAATGAAAGCTTTTGCATCAGGCAGAGCTATAAAACTGGTAAATGTAAAAAAATTGTTACCTTTACCTTCTTATGTTTGTCTTTAATGCTTATTCTTTACTAATTAATCTCTTCAAATTATTTAACCACAAAATTGAGATCTCTTCACATTAGAGCCTACCCCAGAGGATATTCATAAGGGACTTCCTGATAACTCTACAAAATTTAATTAGTTTTCTCAGTACCTACATGTTTATCTTTTAATAATGATAGGAGCTACCTTCACTTCCACTAAGAAACTAAACTTTCATTTCAGTCAGTCCTCATTGAAACAAATGAGCTATTATTATGTCATATATACTTTTACTTACAAAATATTAATAGCTATTTCAGTAAAAGTTTTTAACTATCGTATCTGTGTTTGATGTGGAAAAAGATCATTGGACATTGCAGTTAATTTTCCCTTCCTCTTTCTTCCTCCACAAAAAAAAAAAGTGTGCAAATTGTCTTCTGCTTTTTCCCTTATCTTAAGGCTCATCATTGCTCAAGGTTTGTTTTTTAAGTGATGGAAATACATGGTTTGTAACTCTGCTAGGACAGATGGAACAATTCTCTGTCAAAATATCACATGAAAGCTTTACTAATTAAATGAAAAAGTATTTGGGGATCTGGGCTCTGTCTCTAGGTAGACCCTGGGGGAAGCCAGTTGGCAGTCTTCACCCACCCTAAATTCAGTCCTAATACAGTGGAAGTTGTAGGTGGATGTTCATTTAGGCTCTAAGCCCACAAACTCTTATAGGCATGCTCAGATTTTTGGGACTATTTGCAGTGCATCAAGTTAACCACATATCTAGGCACGCCTTTGCAGGGTTGAAGCATTGCTTTTTCTAGTCATACATAGCTCACCTGTTTTCATAGGAATGGTGACATCAGGAGGTATAAGAATTTCAGGACATCAACTGGACAGGTCTGAAAGATACTACACATGATACGAAGCCTGCTGAAAAACATTATTTAATCTTGAGAGATGGGGGGGTTAGGAGTGCAGAGGAGAATTGCCTTTAAAATCAGAGCAGTAATAATTACTTTAAAGGTTTGTGCTGTGCTTTCACCTTCCCATTAAGCCTGATGTCCTCCTTTCACAGAATTTCTCCTGACTTATTCTCAAATACATTTAAAGTGTTAAGTAATATGCAGTCAATGAAGCTGGTGATACTTTAAAGTTCTTAGAGACTGATTGTTTTACATTTCAATGTAGATTAGATCAGACTGAGCAGAAGTGACTTCATATGAAATATCCTTGAGTGTGTAATCTGTTGATTTAATTTTGTAGTCTCAATCTAGAATTTAAGTGAGAAGACTGAAATAAGAAGTCCTTCACATTTACTTCATTGAATCTCTCTTCATGGCTTGTCAATAATTCCCTATATAAACAGACAGGAAATTGTACACATTTTGAAAGCTTGAGTAGCTATCTAAAATATTCCAGTTAAAATTGTTTATTCCTATTCTTGCCTAGAAATGTTGGACCAGAAGATCCTTGGGGTCCCTTCCAACTCAGTATTCTATGATTCTGTTCTTTCTAAAAGAACTTCCAAGAATATGAGAAGGAATTTTCAAAATTGTGCTTAAAATAATGATCATATTAGTGTTTACAGAGTTTTTGAAATAAAAGCCAGACTTGCACAAGATTTGCCTCCAGATCTCTCTTAAGTAAGAAAAAAAAATATGCCTTCAGTATAGCATTTTTAAGAAGCTTTTTCCCTTTCAATGATATTAATACAGAAACAGAATTATACTAAACCATGTGTCTTAAAATGGCATATTTACAGTCATTATCTGGTCCCCGTACCTATAACATTGAGTGCTTCCAAGTCTATAAGGCATTTTCTCTCAGAATATCCCTGCCCAGTAGGGCAATGCAGTTGTCCTTGCTTGACAGTAGGGAACTGAGGCACAGCGAGTCTCAAGTCCTGATCCTCAAAGATATTTAGATGCTTAATACATTTCTTATAAAAAGTTAGAAGTGTTGCTTATTCTTATTGAGAGTTAGGAGTATGGTTTCTAAATACATTCGAGTGTCTTGACCTAAATGATCAAGAGTTTCTCATAGAATAGGGTTTTGAATTGGGTTTCCCAGATCCTATGCTTGATGCTTTTAACTACTGGGCTGCTCTCTTCTGTAATCATGCTCCTACAGATTAATGCCCAAATCTTACTGTGGAGTAGGTGACGCGAACACATGAAATATGTTCATGGTTAGTGGTGCAAATGTCCTTTGTACCCATAACATAGCATACCTTGTATTTTTAAATTTGTTTCAGTGTTTAGCAAAACTTAGACATGAACCAAAGGGCCTCCAGCCATCCTAATAAATATGAATACCTCCAGCCAAATAATGGCTAGCCAAGTCTGGGTTTACTGTCTGCTTTCCCTTGAAGTCCTAACAATTTGCAATGCAATGTGTGATTGATGCAGTGTAGTCTAAGTGAAATGGGTCTTAAAATAAGAAAGCTAACAGTTCAAAGATTTTTGGGCTCAGAAGATGAAGTAAATATAGTAGCATCTGTTAATCTTACAAGTTTTCTAGCACATCTGCCTATGATTTTTAGGTGCGTAGTAAAGTTAACATGTAGGTTATTGTGATCTTCTTCAGCACCTGTGCCAGTAGTTACATCCCAAGAGAAACTGTGTGCAGAAAAGCAAAAATCTGGGGATTCTTTTAGGGAAGAGACCTTGTCTAAGATGCTTGTAAGTTAAAGATAGAAGGACTACAAATGACCAAGCAGGTGAGCAGCCCCCATCACTTAAGTGCTGCTAGCTATATCTTTCAGCTTGTTCTTTGCCAGTTCTGCATTAAAAATATGTGTGTATATATAGGATCTAGGAACTGTTGCAATAAAACATCATTATTAGTACACTAAAAACCTAATATGCTATACCTTTTCTTTATGTGCTATCCATTCTGGTCTTCATCTTCATTCTTCAGAGGATCCTTATCTCAGTGGATAAACAGCCCTTTTTAGCTTTCAGACAAGTTTTGGACTCAAGTAGGCTTATTGCTGTGACTCATTTCTGATTACAGTTTACTCAGCTTTTATGCCAGTAGCTAAACGTACTTGTTCAGCCCCTTTCTAATTTCTGTTTGCCAATGAGATGGGAATCATAATTGTATCTCTCACCTGCCTGCTCTCATGAAAGACTCAGAGATTTTAGCTGGATCTCAGAAGCTATATTTTTACAGATGATGTAATTAAGAAAGTAAAAAATGCTCATTTCAAATGTTAAATTACTAAAAGCAAATGCATGTAATGGAACCTTAGGTACCCACATGAAGCAACTCTTGTTGAACTCTACCTTCTAGGCTTGACCATTGTCACATATGATGCTCAGGTTACTGTCTGCAAATAACCCAAGCCAAACAGAGGTTGACAGATTGGTTCTGAAAGAGTTCCAATGCTTGCAGTTCTTGGATGCCTCAGGAATGTTATGAGGAGCATAATGGCCAAATCTCAGATGTCTGAAATTCAGATTCCATGGAAACCCATGGGAAGAAGCTGTCTTGGACTTTTTTCTAAATAACTTCTTTTCTGATCTTTGACACATTATTCCTAAATGCTCTCATCTTATACTGTCAGAATTGGATATCTTTTATGTCACAATATTAGACAACAAGACTTATCAATGTTGACCAAAGAACTTCTTGTGAATGGGCTTACTTGGGACTGTATTTGTTGATGAAGGTTCAGAGTTGCCTACCTGCTAAAGGAGAGAGCTGTAGTGTATCTATGAAGCTTGCACAGTTCTGCATGAGCCAAGGCTTACTGGTAAGTGGGAATGTTGGCTATTATGATACAGTGAATGTTTTCATACTCATTTTATTGAATCTACAAAGCACAAGGAGGGCGTGGCTTTGAGGAAGAATCCCAGTACTCCAGAGAAAGACCCCAGCATCCAAAAGTAGGAGTGATAAAAAGTAATAATCTAACCTATATAAATGTTTTCTGTCCTAGTGGCTGAAGCTTGGGAGGAGCTATAATCCTCAAGGACAATTTAGTAGGTTCCGCTTCAGACTGTGAGACTCCTACCAAAAGGCCTCAGGCTTTCTATAAGAAACCTCTGTCTAGTTTAGCAGGAACTCTTGGATGATTCCCAAAGGTGCCTATAATGTTCTAACTGCCAGTGTTTTTGCTGGTTCCAGTTTAATGCTATGTTTTGCATGCTGCTCCATGTGGGAGCTTTCGTAAGTTCGTTGCTACTGTAGAACTGGCTGTTCTGGCTGAGAAAAAGATCAAGCTGGAAGGAATACTCTAAATCTGATATTGCTTTGCAGTCAGCTAGAGCTGTATTACAGACTACAGAGGAACAAAATTTAAGTAAAAGGTCTTTCACTTCTGTTTTCTCACCACTACCTCAGTAACTTATTACAGGACTCAGAAAGCATCATCATAATAGTGTCTTGCTATAGGCAAAACTCTTCTCTGGGACATTAAATTGTTCCTGGGCATTTGTGGAATCTAGATATCTTTCTGTAAATCAGGACCAGTGGCATGATCTTTGAGTAAAAAGCAAATAAACAGTAAAAAAAAGACTAATATGTATATGCTTTTGGTATAATTGCAACATGTAATATAATGTGTAATTATTCCAGTTTTACAGATGAGAGAACTGAGGCACAGAAAATGACATGTGTCGTGAGATAACAGAAGGATTTAGCGACAAAATTGCTCTTTTCTGCTCCTGTAAGCTATAAGAAAGCTGCCCTATTTTTCTGTTTTGTTCATAATAATACATATACGATCACTCAAACATTTCCTTAGCATGAATCTCATGTTGTTTTGAGCTTCTTTCATACCTTCATTATCCACTTAAAGGTAGTTAAAAATCATCCGAATTCTATGTATACTGCAAATCCATATTTTGGGAGAAAGTTTTGAAATATCTCGTATGTCTGATTTTTATTTAAAATATAGTTGTCAGTTAATTCACTTTCATGTTTAATAACCTATACAGTGCATAACTATGATTGCAGACTGTAACCTCAATTTTTCACATTTATGGGCTTTCTTGTATATTAATCTAATGAAAAGTAAAGATTGGGCAGTTGCATGTAAAACTCATAAATAATAGTGCTGGAGGCTGCTGCCTGAGTTGTGAAAGAAACACTTTTTCTCCTATGACACGAAGCTTTAAGGACTTTATGTCCTGATCAAGAAGGAATGCTTTAATAAGCATCCATGTTAGAGGGTTTTTGCTGTGTAAGCTTGGTACAGACCATATGGGCAAAAAGGCACATTGTGTGGCGACAACTGCCCTGCTTGTCATCCCCAATCATGCTTGCTCTAATCCTTGTTTTAATTTACTCTGCTTGTACAGCACCAATCCTGCCAGTGCGGTCCTTAGGGTCCCTTCATTCCTGCCATTTATGACAAGGAATATGCAAAGGCACAATTATTCTTCCACTAAGGTGACAGAGAAGGGCTCTGCTTGGGAATATGTTCCCAGACTTGCAGCATCATAATGTCAGTTGCTGAAGCACTTTGCAGTTGCAAACAATTCTTGAGAGACTTTTTTTTTTAAATATAAATATTTTTGAACACAGAAGTGCTGAGATTAAATGAATCCTTATTGATTAAGAAGTGCAATGCTGGAAAGTTTTTATACATAACGTTCTCCACACTTTGCCTTTTGTTCAAATGGATGTTTTTTGTCTTTCCTCCTCCACTTAATTATTGTGCTCTTATCATTTGTTTAACTTCAGACAAAGGATAGTATGTTGAGCCACCCTTATTAAGTCTTACAGATTGTATATTGTTTCTACTCTGCTGTACACCACATTCCTAAACGGACCAAAAAAAAAAAAAAAAAAAAGCCAACAAAAACCCCTCAAGTGTAGCATTCAGCCTCTCAAGTCCATGATGTATTTCATTTGCTACGGTCAGAGCAATTTTAACAATGCCTTTCATTTTCTTATAGCCTAAAATGATTTTCTTTTTGTGAGGCCATTCTCCAAAACTTCTCTTCCCCTTTCAGGGTATCATTTGCAATTTAAAGCTAACCTGGTGAGTGTACTCACAATAGGCTTGCCCATAAAATGGTTCAAGGCCTGCCTGCATGCCTAATGAGGTTGATGTTGAGCTATTTAGCTCTTTGTCCTTCCATAATATCTACTTAATGCAGTTCAATGGGAGTGGATTGTTAGAAGCATTAAAGATTCTATTAAGTCTTTACTAAAGCCACTCTATTCTAGTCCAGCTGTATAGTGGCAAGAGCATTAAATTTGAGAATGTAGTGGGAACAAGGGGCCTGAAAAAGCACCTATAAAAAAAGGACAAATTTCCTAACGAAGTAAGACCACACTCAATTTAAGACCTGTTACTTTTGTATCTAGATCTAAAGAGTTTCTCAATGTGCATCTCACAGTGTTCTGAATTAACTGTAGTTTCCCTTAATGGATGAACAAGGTACCATTTTAAATCTTCATTTATTTCCAAAGCACGTGAGTAGATTTTTGCTTTGCCACGCTATTGAAAACAAATAACATTATAATTTTAATCTCAGAGAAACTACCACATTCTTGCAAAGGCCTCTTTTCAGATAATATTTAAATGCAATGTATTTTCCCGTTTGCTTAAATACCGTAAAGAGATTGGTCTGCATCATGAATTCAGAAATCTTTCTTTCGGGGAAGATAAACATTTCTGACAAAAAATACTCATTCAACACATTGTTTTGCTGAAGGGATTGTTTTTTATCAGGCCTGTATGGTGCTAGCCACCAGCATTGAGAAGAGGGAAGGGAAAAAAAAAAAAAAAAAAAGAAGGGTTAGAATGGCCAGGATTTCACACAGTTGGCATTGACTTGGCTTGAAGAGGCAAGCACTAAGCTGTCTTTTCAACCATAGTAAAAACCCTCCATCTGGCCACCCTAAAACTCTGTTAGCTTGTTCAACTCGCTGTCGGCTGATTGGGCTTTGTGAAGCAGAAGTAACAACATCAATAGTATAAACCCTTGCCACTTGAGAGTATTACATTTCATTTCATGCTTGACTTAATCAAAACTGGGGAAATGAAATTTACACCTTTTTGATGTTCTTTTCCCTGCTGTTTAAGGAGAAGAATCTTAACCCATTTGATCTTCACATGCACCCAATAAATGACCAAATATGCCAAGCTGCCAAAAGCAGACGGCTGCCAGTTGCCAGTTTATGTCAGGTCACTGTGAGAGAGCTTAATGCAGAAGGCCTTGAATTTCGTACCAAATACCTCAATTTGCAGTACAGTATTTTGGTTGCAGTGTCAACTGTTTAGCTCCCCTCCCTATTAATATTAAATTATTTTAAAGAAAGCAAAAATGTCATTTTTACTGGAGGGAAATATGTTACCAGGCGGCTGTTGCATGACAGAGTCAGGAGAGAGTGACAGAGATGAAATGAAGCTGGGTTTGAATTGCTTCTTCAAACCCTTGACATTTGTTCCTTTCTTTTCTGGCTGTGATCTACACGATAGACATAGTTGTTGTTGTTGTTTTTCCTGCTAATAACAAGACAGTGCAGTGCTGGATTAGAGATTGAGTGAGTGAAAAATGGGACTGGTGATAACATTTTCCCTGTGCCTGGGGGGAGGCTCATTAAGCAGGAGATCAGATCGCTACCGAAATACATACATAAATAAAATCAACAACTAACAAAGTTCCTTCTTGCAACTTGCTGATGGAGAAAACTTTTGATTCAGCAAACATGGGCCTGGGAAGAGGCTTTGCTGCTCACCTTGCTGCCAAATTTCAGTGTGTTCCTTGGACTTTGTGACCAGCCCACAGCTGTGGGGCGAGCTGTTGAGCTCTTATCACCACCTGTGCTGGGGTGAGCCTGCACAGAGAGACAAACAAACAAATACAACACAACACAACACAACACCAGGTTTCTGCCTTCCCAGTTACCGTCCTGCTCTCTTAAAACACCTTTTGCCTTTTGTCAAGGGCCCCTGTTTATGACTTGATGAAAACATTTGTAATAGATCATCAAATACTGATACATTCGGAGGGACAATATCCCATTTGTTAAATATAAATTAACATTAACATAGATCCCCCATCGCAAAAAGGCAAAGGGTTTTGACACCTTTTCAGCAGGACAGGCCGGGCCCCAGCAAAGAAAGCCAAGGGCCTGTAAAGGAACTTGTCCCGAATGGTGATCCTTGCGGCTCTTGTGTGACAAGGTACATAGTTTCTATTCAGGAACAGGCAGATTATCGGTTACTATAGTTTCCCTAATGCTCAAATGGAGCTAAGGCCTAAGCTGAACAGAATAGGTTAAAAGGTGCCGATGTTTGGGCCTGCGAAACCACATGTTGAGAGTCAGAGACCAAACAAAACAAAGAGCACATCTCTCTGGTCTTTGATGTCTTCTCTGAGGGATACGGAGTGAGAAAAATGCAGCCGTGCCCCCACGCCCAGCGGCCTGGACGGCGCGGGACAATGTGCCAGCGTGGGAGCACACGGCACCACGGGGTAGTCGGTGCACCCGCGTCCTCCGCCGTGGAGGTGGGGTGTTCCGAGAGGGGAGCTGTGAGAGACTGTCACGGCCTGTCTTGGAAAATCCTTGTAACTGCACACGTTTATTCTCCCATTTTTTCCCCCTACACGACGCGCGCTGTGGTCTCAAACAAAAACAATCTCAGGACCCTTGAAGAGCTAAGTGTCACTAGATTTAATTTGCTGTTTTCTGCATGTGTTTCCTTTTAGTCTGTCCTTTAGTATTCTGTTCGTGTTGTGTGCTTTAAAAACTCTTTACAGCGCTTCAGCTAACAGGTTTTTATTTCACTGCTTGCCTCAGTGTCTGCTTTGAATCCACTGTGGAGCTGGTGCAGCGGCTGCTCTGCGCTTCTTGCATGAATCACTGATTCTGCTCCTTTTTCCATTTGTGAGTATACAGTGTTTTCAAACAATTCATATTCACCATAAAAATGTTCCATGTAAGATATCCCCTGATAGCACAAGCAATGCTTTTGCATTTTTCATAAGCAGGATTAAAATACCCGCTACTTGCACTCACAATGTAGGTTTCTTCCATTCTGTGGAAACTCAGTTCGGTATTTTAATTTTTTATTAAAACACTTGTAAGCAAGATAAATGTGCATCAGCACTAAAGGGAGACTGCCAGCTTTGATAGGTTATATTGCCACAATTTGCTGCTGCTCTTTAAGTATTCCAGCACTCAAGATCCAAGTATTATGCAAAGGAAAATTAATCAGCACCTGCATCTTTTAAAATAATAGAATTCATGAATTCTAAAGTTTTATCAGCATTATTGTAATTCTGATTGTTGTCGGTTCTTTATACCATTATAGAAAAATATCTAATTGTAACAACTGTATTCCTATAGTGAACATATTACTTGAATTCAAACCCTAACAATGGCAATAGGATAACTGTCCTTGAATTTGAGCCTTTTGTGGTACATCAATAGGCTTACAATGTGCTGAATTAGCAGGCATATTAATGGGCAGATGCAGCACCAGCCCATTCTTTTTACCCAAATCTTCTTATGCAAATACCCCATGAATCCAGTTCAAAGAGCTAGCTTTAAAATGAGCTTCTACACACATTCAGATGGGTCCTTTCACAACTGGCAATGGGACTTAGATAGAAAGTGACATGAGAAAAGTTTAGACACTTGTTTTTATAACTGAACATGATCTTGTTATCATAATCTGATACTGGTAACTGGCATGGTCTGGTTGTAGAATTTTAAGCCTTTAACAGAGGGAGATAATCTAGGCCTTTGTGCTACAATGTACTGAATCCTGCACTTGGTGAAAGCTATCAATGAGAATCGCAGTTCATGCTTTTTCAAACAAAACTTTTTCATGGTAAAAGCTTTTATCCTATGATAATTACTTAACTGATTGTAGCGATGCCTTTAACGTTAGTGAGCTCATAACACGGGCATGTAAAGGAGGTTGTGTTATTTTAGAATAAATAAATTATCAAATAAACAGGTTTTGTTTGCTTGTTGAACTAAATGATAATGAGGTCATTATTAAAAATGCTAATGCACAGCAGCATGGCTAGTAAAAGTTAATGTATTTTGTGATCTTTCTTTTGTTTGCTGTGTTTCTTGTGATTATTTCTCATCAACAACATCTGGGTGAGAGTGTTTTTAATGATTTAATTGCAAATTTAGGAAAACCTGCCAAAGGAAAAGGTTTACTAAATCTTTGATGTTGAAGCCCCTTCCCTTAAAGTTATTTTAAATTTGCCTGCCATTTTAATGAAAATCTATGGTTTTCTAGGTGGTGGTTTGGATTTTTATTGGACTGTTTATTTTAAGAAGTCCAAAAGATGGTGAGAAGGAATTTCATGCTGACATTTCCCATACATGCTGGCCAAGCTTCATTAAAGCAATGTTTCCTACAGAATATTCTATAGGAAGTGTAAAGACAACCGAGAATCGATTCTCAGCTGGAGCAAATTGGCATAACTAATTGACTTCTGTGGATCTGATCAACACTGTTTCAGCCTTGGCCAGTGTGTGGAGTTGATAGATGTAGATAATGTAAACTACATGAGATTATTGTAAAAAATGAGGGGGGAAATAATCTGCTCTTTTATCATTGCATTCAGAGAATCACAATGTATTTTAGACTAGTCCTGCACAGTATTATTGATTGGGTTATTCTTTATAATTTTTTCTGAAATGAATATTTATAGTGTCTTCTGAAGCATTAATTAGGTGATTCTTATACCAAGATCTGTAGTGTAATAGAGGAGCATAAAAGCAAGCATATCTCTTAAGTAATTATTTTCAGAGCAATACAGCAATTTCATATAGATGCATACTGGCAAAAATATTATGGGTTGTGCTTGATAGCCTTCATGGAGAATGCTTTATTAAGTTTTAATGTTAGCAAACATAAGAGTTCCACTGAGTCTTCTGCTGGACACTTTGTGTTTCAGCATTAATTAGCAGCATTATTTAGGGTCATGAATACATTTGGTGAACGCTTTCATTTTTAGTATTGTTTTCTGTTTACTGTAAACCTGCAATAACAAACTTCTGTGGTGAAGGAATATGTCAAATTAATGTACGGATACATAGAGGACCTAATTCTGAATTCTGGTGTATGTAAGTAGACCCTTCCTGTCTCAAATATAATCCATCACCGTTGATCCTGTTGAGCCATTACTGCCTTACTCATCTGCAATAAATTTTGTCTTTCAAATGAATGTGTTGCTTATCAGAAAATGTAGTTAAATGTAAAGGAATGCATTAGGACAGTGACTGGCAGATAGGAATCCGCTCCAAAGACTGTGGTTCTGTAAGAAGCTCCTTCTGGGAAACATCAGCCACCTCAGACAGCCCCACTCTGCAGGAGAGGCTTTTCAGAGACTTTGTCAAATGTGTGTTCCTAGAGCACAAAATAACTGTACATTATGCTTTTGTGAGACTGCAAAATACTTGTCTATATCTAGCTGTATCACAGTTAGACTATGATACTTGAAGTAACTGCTTAAATCTCTTAACTTTTCATATGCTGTTGCTTTTTTTTTTTTTTTTTTTTACTTTGTGGATGAAGCTGAAACAATTAAATGAAGTTTTATTTTCTTGCCCTTTTTGCTGTGTCTGGGAATGTTTAACCACAGCATGGAAAAGGAAATCGGAGTAGGAGAACCACTGAAAGGGTGAAGTGTCAAAGGTAATGCAGGAGAGAAACATAAATGGGACAGAACAGTAAAATGCCTGGAGGGCAAACTGCATGGTAAAGCAATGGAAGGAGAGAGACATGGGGAATCACCTAGAACATCAGTATCAGACTGTCAAACTGTATGATATGTAAAAGAGGAAAGGAAAATTTGGTGTAAATTAATGGCAGATAACATCATCCAGGGAGTAGAACTAATGAGAAGAAACTTCAACCTCTGCTTGTTGTTTTGGAAATGATTTTAAGATTTTGTGCCTCATTTCACCAGTCCATAAAATGGGGACAATAATAGCAGCTCTCTGAAAATCAGTGTGAGGACTCGGAATGGAAATTCTCAAGAACATGTTAACCTACTAATACCTGTTATTTTACTGCAGTTCACCAACACGGCGTTCACATTTCATAATGTCAACAGTAACAAAAGGCAAGGAAAAGCAGATTGTACAAACAAAATTAATTTGAATGAGTTTCAGTGCTGTTAATGTGTCTGTTGTGCTTCAATAGACAGACAGAAAAACAGATCTGAGTAGGGAGAAGACAAAAACGAAGTGTGTTGGTTTTAGAATTTATTTTGTGGTAAGTAGAGTGGCTGTGAACACATTTTTTTATAGGAAAGCAGAATTTAATATGCTGGCATGAAAATCCAGTCCTTGGGTCCTTTTTCTCAAGGAGAGATATTCTCTGAAGAGAGAGTTTCATGATGGTGGAGACTACCTGTAATTTTAAGTCAAATTTTCAGAACACATTTTAAAAAGAGGTCCAGGGGTGAGGTGAACCATTTCTCTAAATCAAAACCAGATAAAATATTTGCAACCAAGCCATATTTTGATATTTTGCAAATGAAATGGAATGTTTTGACAGTTTGAAATAAAAACTTTTCATTTCCAAGTGGCATTTTTCCATAAAAGTAAAATTAATCCATCTCAAAGAAAAGGGTTTCAGTATCATTCCTTGCACTGATCTCATTGACTTTTACCCATTTTAGTACTTTGAGAAACTGGGATAAGCATGTATTTTGGTGCTTTGAGGAACTGGATCCTACAATATTTGAAATAAGCCTTAGTTTGTCCTACAGACAAAGCTGAAATTCATCCCCAAGAGATCCAAATTCTTAATTTTGTCATTTTGACATCTGGCGCTGAAATAATAGTTTCATGCCTGCTTTTCTATTTCTTTTTGTGCACAGGAGGATATTTTTTTTTAAATACTAATTTCTCAAATCTCCTTGTGGGGAACAGTTTGGCATGCTTTGGGCCCTCTGAGCAAACCAGTGTTTTCTAACTACAGGTGTTCACCCAGCAGTAACGTTGCACTGCGCTGCATTCCAACCAGAACAAAAAAAATGAATTATACTCACAAAATATGCCAATGTTCCCAGTCTCACACCTTCATCAGGGCTGAAATGTTAGTATACTCTGCTAAATCCAAGTCAACAATAAAAGAATCATGAGAAGTGCGAATGGAATTGTTTCTCTGCCAAGTGGAGTGCAACGACGCTTTACTGTTTGATGAACAGCTGTAAATATTCTAGATTCCTCCATTGCATTTGTGCTGTGTAGATAGTAACGCTGGTGCTTTCTCTCTTAACATCACCAGAGTCGCTATCATTACACTCTGTTTGCTGCAGTTTTATAGCATCTCTCTGCTTTTCTTACCTTCCAGGTATTAGATGTGCAATACCCTATAGCAAATAAAACTACAGCCTGAGCAAATCTCACCTTTTCTCTGTAATTTCAGAGCAGAATTTTACAGCAAAACCAGCATTCCTCCCATTAAAATGCCATCCAGGGGGATTTCCACACGCAGGAAACACCTCAGAATTGAGTGATCTCTTCCAAGTCATACATGGATTTGGTGATGAGTTTGACAATGCAACCCAAATCATCTTATTCAGCATATGTGGTTCAGCTTGTGTCTTTCACTTATACCTGACAGGTGGGGAAGAAAAGAATTATTTACTTAGTAATAAATAACTTCTGTTTTCTGAGATATTTATCCTAGTAACACTAGGGATTTACATGGATGTTTTAAGCATGGGATCAGATTAAAAGCTATCCTGTAACAGTATGATTCTTTTGCATGGGTATTGGCATAACTTTTGAGTCTGTGTTTAAGCCCCATCCTACGTGTGCCTGTGGGATAAAGCAGTAGCGTAGCAGTAGCTCCTTGGATACACTAGCCATTTTCTCTTGGAAATACTTGGCACACTAGGTGAGGAGCTCAATCACTGATTTAAACATAAGGCAGGTGTGGTTTTATGATATCACCAGGGCCACAGGGCTTTCTTTGTCAAACCTTAGTGCTCTGGTTTGGTTTAAAATAAAGGTATAGGCAGACAGAAGCAGTCAGACCCCTTGGAGATAAAAACACTGGGATGGTAGGCTTGTGTTAGACCACCATAATGATCAGATGTCAGGTCTGGAGCATGAATGTCCTCCGTTGAGTGACAATATGAAGGAGGCAACACAGTTAGCTCAGAAGATTTACAGAAAAAATTGCTTCACTGTTTATGATAGCCCTACAAATACACAGCTTATATAGTAGGCTGACAGAGAGGAGAAGGGAGATTGGCTCCTTAATCCAGGATCTCTGAAAGAGGATGGAAAAAAACAATCTGAACATGTTACAATAATTCAAATCCCTGTAAATACTCTGTTGAATACTGAAAACCATGTAAAATTATTATTGCTCCCAAGGCAGCCTATAAATATTGTTATTGTATTGGCTGAATCCAAACATAAAATATTTTCTCCCTGGTTTGTAAAACAGTTGACAGATATAATAGACACCACTAGCCAACTCTTAATCTCGGTTTAAAGATTTAGATTTGTTCTAGATGTTAAAATTAACCCTGGTTAGAATACACGATAGATTTCTATTCTACAAGAGAAATATCCCCTCGTCAGAAGAAATCCCCTTTTTAAATCATCTAGTCTGTGACATCCCCTTAATCCCTTTATTTTTCTCAAATTTAGCATAAATACTTCCCTTTTTTACACCTCCATCTGTTTGTTCTACTTTTCTGCTTTGGTTCCTGTCTACGATGCATTGAGCTCTGCTTTCAGTCATAAGGGCATTAGCTAAAGCAGTAGTTTCCCAGAGCCAGTGCCAGAGACTGAATGTCTTGAGAATGGTGAAAGACATAAATATACAGAGACACATATTGATCTGTATGTGTGCAGAAGTGGAGACAGATGGATGGATAGATGGACATGCACACAAATAAATAATACAGCCAGTGAATGTACATATGCATCTATCAGAAAAGTCATAGAATTCTAAAATGCTCTCACTAATAGTCCGGTTAATGAATACAAATGCAGTACAAACTCAAGCAAGCTCAATACTTAGAATGGTTTGTTCCCAGGCATCTAGAATGGTAAGAGGGAGAATATAGGATTATCATATTTTACACATAGACATACTTGCCAATCCTTTTAAGAATACTTTAAGGACAGATCTAGAGTCTAAGTATTTGGAAGTAAGAATCACTAAATATAGATTATGCAAACCTCTTAGCTATAATTCTTTTGAATTACTTGCTGAATGACACAACTGCATGTTCAGTTGACTTCTATATAATGAAATAAGCCATTTTACTTCTAAAATTTTTGAAGATAGCAGTCCATAAGCTATCCTAAATATTTAGCAAACTTTCATTTGAATAAGTAAGCCATGTTTGGCATTATGAGAAATTATCCAAAACTTAAATACTATCAAAAATCTGTTCTGAAAGTGAATGGTAAAAGATATGCATGTTTTCCTGAGTTTCAGGACTCAGCACATTTATAAGGCACATTCCACAGATGTTGGAAGTTTTATGCAGGTACAATCAAGTATCTATAAGATCACCTGGCTGTGTTATGCAATTGTCTGACAACACAGACTGTGGTTTCATGATTGTTAATATCCGATCTATGTGCTGTCAAAGCACTCAGGGCGTAATTTTGATCTGGATAAAGGGAAGGCACATGACTACATTTCTGTACATCTGGGTTAGCTTACAATATGCAGTTTGTGCTGGCTGTGGTAGGACAAACAATGTCTAATCTGGCATTTTTTTGGAATGAGCTACAAAAATAAGATGACAGAGTGAGGTTTTTCCACAATGTCTTTTTGCATCTTGTGACCACAGTGCTTTTTATTTGGTGCTAGTGATCTAAAATCGTGGGTTTAGCATATTGTAAAATGGATCCTCAGATGCATCTCCTGTTGAAAATATGTAACAAAACCCCTATCTAAATGTTCTTAGTATTGTTTTTGTTGAACTGGAGGGAACATTTGCTTTCTTTTCTTCGTTTATTAGTATTACCAAAATTAGATATTTGCATAATTTATGGGAAAGCTTTTCAGATATGTTTCAGAGTAGCTTTTGGCATAGGAAAAGTGAGTTTAGAACACAAAGGTGAGTAGAAAAGTCTTGTTTCTTCAAATTTTCTAATGTGTATCATGGACGAAGGGTTGTTAGGGATACTGCGTCTTGAAGGATTTTGCTGTGTGTCATTTCTTACCTTTCTACCTCTTCTGTGTGAAGGAGAGCAAGAAGGGTAGTTAGGATAGGACAGAGCAAAACTGCTCGGTGGCAGTCAATCTAGCAAGGGGCAACAACTACAAAAGATGCCTTGGGAAGATTCGAAGTGCATCTTAGGAGAACTGTTTCCCCCAGGAAAGTATGGCAATACTGGAAGAGGTTGGCCAGAGACCCTTGGAAGTTTTCAGGAGCAGGATAGACAAAGTCCTGGCTCAGTGCATGATGGTTCGGGGGGGAGATTGGAGCAGAAACCTTAGAGTTCCTTTCCACTAATATTTCTATGATTGTGTTAGTCTGTACCTACGTTGCAGAGGTACCAACGAGAAATTTATTTAGGTGGGGTTTTCACTGCAGGTGAGTTTTCTTTATGGGTGAATTTTTTTAATGGAATTTCAATGATTTTATACTGGGGCCTTAATTCAGCTGTGAATAAACTCCATGATTCTAATACAAAAGCCATATATTGTATAACAATCACACTTCCCACAATACAGTGATCATACTAAATGTTAAATATCTTGTTTTCTTATTGAAATCTGCCATGGAAAGCCATTGTGTACATATGTTTGAAAGTCCAATTTTATATGGGCATCCTTTCAGCTTTATTAAAAAACCGAACAAAACAACCCCTCAAACTGCAGCAAAGCAGTTTCTACTCTCTGTGCAGCAGGATAAGCCTGAAATTCTGTATTCTTTCCTGTGTTCATCTTCAGAGTTTAGCTTTAAAAGTCACTATTGATAATTTTAAAACATTTTGAAAGGTAATGAATACCATACAGGGTTGGACCAGCTGTCCTTCCATTGTGTCCTGCTATCTGACTCTGGCTAGCAGTGAATGCTTCTCAGTGTAAGAAGAGCGCATCATCCTTTCCCTGCTATATCTTTCCAATAATCAGTGGTTCGCTCTTCACTGAACTAGGTGGGATCTGAGAATGCATCTCACAGCAGCGTTCAGAACTTTGCATGTTTAAACCCATTGAAATGTAGTATTAATTACGGTGGTGTTTCTAACAGCGCTGTCATTATCCTCTGATGGATTTTTCCAGATAACCCAGTGACCAGATGTTCATTTGATCATTTTCCAAAAGAAATATGCTTCTCTGTACATCTTTCTTTTGGCATTTAGTGACTTTTTCACAGCAATGCACTTGCAATTGAGAATCTTTTGGTTGGTTTGGGGTTTTTTGGGGGGGAGGTGGGAGGTGTTAACACAACAATGAGCTCAACTGTGTTTACAATTGAACTGTTTGAAATTGCATCAGGCAATGACTCAGTCTCGGTCACTCTTCAGCTGCTCCAAGTTCTCACCCAAATATTTTTTTTAATATTGCTTTTGATTCATAGAGGCATGATTAAATAAGGAGACTGGAATGGCAGACAGTATCTGCTGCTGTTTGGGAAGCACAAACCCTGGAAACTGGCAAATGTTGGCTCTGCAGCAGATCAACCTAGCTGGAGCAAAGGTCATTCCCTAATGGAAAGAAAAACAAAAATAAAACACTCCCATTTCAGCGTGAGGAGATACTGAGCTACTAGGGGAAGGGAGAGCTCCTGTAATATACCGCTCTGCCACCTGTGCTGTACAGATCTTTATGGTCCTTTACTCCTCTTTCCTTGCACAGACAAATTACAAAGCCTGAAGGACCTGTGACAGGCCTGAGCAATAACAAAATGGGCTACTGCTCAGCCTCTGCTTGCAGTGTGATCCAGAACCCTTCCCACTTGGCAGTGGTTTCCTCCAGTCTTAGTCTCCTCCTGCCATACCAGCTCGTGCCCTGACCCATAATGGGCAGCCTTCATCAACAAGAGGTCTGTAAATGATCCTCTGTTTGATTCAGTCTGGACAGCTCAACAGGAGCTTTGGTGTGCATAGAAACACAGGAGTGGGGGGACCTGCCCACATCCAGCCAAGCTTTTCCTGTTGGATGGAATCAGTATGTCATAGCTGATGTTAAACTCAGCATTTTCTTGATCGCTGTTGTCCAGCTGTGGCACTGGGTCTGGCTCTGCTGTCCCTATGTTGTTCCTCCGCAGCAGGCAGACAGACGAGTGCTGTGTATGCTTCCTCGGCATAAGAAGCTTCCCGGAGAGCTGTTTGTGGCTGGTTCTAGCATAGGTCCAAATTCTAAAATGTGGAAACTTGAATTGTGAAGCCTTGAAGTAGTCCTTCACTGCTTATGGATACACAGTGTGATATCAACAACATTACATTCCTGTCTAATCAAGGTATGTGTATTTTCTTATGCCTTCATGATGCTTTGGAAGAGTGACTGATTCTGTACTAGAGAAGCTATACAAATCGACTTTCCCCTGTGCACTCTGGGACTGGGAAATGAGGGCAAACAAAAGTCTGTTGCTTTGAAACTAGGAGGTACTACCAAGGCACTCCATCTGACCTCTTGCACAGCTCAGGAAAGGGCTATGCCATGTTGTGAAGGGTAGTTGGGACTGGATGAAGGAATCTTTTCTGGAAAACCCCAGTTCAAATGACAGGAACAATTCATTTGCAGTACCAAGGACCTGAACATCACACTTTTATTGTCAAGGGGGAATATCTTTTAGGATCTGTTTGTTATTTTTTTTTGTCTTCTGTGGTTCACTTAGCTTTCATTTTTATAAGTACTGTATTTGAATACAGGACTTAAAATTCCCAGTTTTGTGTGGCTGTGGAGTTGGAGGGGGGTTGTCAATTTTTGTAGAGAAATCTTTCCTATTTACTGAGTAAAGACTTGGGCCAGGTGAACCTTTGCTGTGTGGGTCCAGGATTTCAACTGAATCTTTTCATTTCTATTTTGTGGTAATTCTCTGTGGTCACACAAATGTCATTTGCAGAGGATATCTGATCTGTGTTTTTCTGTTGTATGGCCCCAGTGTTGCACAACACTTTTGTTGCTCTTGTTTAAGACCATAGTGCCTGTGTTCAAATTATGGAAACAGAAAGAAACACTTGGTCATGCTTAGGTGTGTGCACACAGTGAAATTTCTATGTGTAACGAAATGAGAAACACCACATTTTCAGTTTACATCTGCATTGCAGGGTGTAGGAAAAAGGGATTCCCTACTTATTGATACCTGTGATCCTGAGATAACTGTTGTTGTTTGGTTAAAATGGACAGAATAGCAAATAACACTCCTTGTTGTTGTCATTAAAAGGGTGCTGTTTTGCAACCTCAGCCACATTTGTTGCCAATCACATGCATTTCCATCATAGTTCTTGTCTTTGCTTTCTGTAGCTCTTCTTGCAAAATCCCAGTGATAAGTATGCAAAATTTCTCTGTCTCTGAAGCTAAAGACATACTCCTGACTATTGATATGTTATAGCTTTAGTGTTCTTTCAGCATCTTAAGAATAAAATTTCTAGCTAAATTCTTACACAATAATAACTTAAGGACCTAAAGAAAAGGAACTAATTAAAGGAAGCATGCAAATTGTGAAGCACTTCTTTTTTTTGTTGGTTTTTGCCAGTACCACTTACTTCAATAAAGCTAGTGGCAGCTTTTAAGCAAGAACAAGTTGTACAATACATGGGTGTGTGTCTGTCCAGATAAATCTCACTTCTTTAAATTAAAAACCCAATAAATGAAAACTGTCCGGATGCACTGGTTATAAATGAAAGGCTGACCTAATGTCTGCTATGGCCATTAATGAGCCTTTCCTACACTCCCTAATCATCTTGATTGCCTTATTGAATGAAACATGTGACACAAACCTTGTGCAGAGTCTAAATGGTGCTCAAGCATTCACTTTAGTTCTTTGTAGAGTAAGTGGTGATTTACTTCTGGCACCTTTTCAAATGGCAGCTCTTTAAATTTGTGGTCTTCAGTTGAATCTTCTACCTATACACTTAGTTCCTCAGAGCACCAGTTACCTTCAAGTTGTTAATATCCCAGCAGGTGTTAATATCAGAAAAGCCATGCCAGGCCCTTGGTCAGCATACCATTTTGCCTGTCCAACATGAAGTCAACAAACTTCCCTCAAGAGGGAATTGGCTGAAGTGGAAAACAGCTGCATAGGTTCCTATTTCTATAGCCTTTTGAAAAAAGGATCTTCATGTTTTTAACCAAAATGTTCATTATCTCTACTTAGTAGAAATGGTATTAGTAAACACCCCAGTTTTTAATCATTCCAAAATTATTTGGGTAGCCCATTTCAACTAAGACTGTGGCCCTGTCATGTAGCTAATGAGGAAGTACTATCCTGCAGCCCTTCGTACTGCATGAGTACTATAAGCTTCCTGTTGATGTTTGCAGCCTCAGGAAAAAGCTGAAGTTTACAATGGAAGTGGAAAGGGAAATGATTGAATAAGCTTTGAAAACTAAACAACTGTTCCTCCTTCAAACAGATCCTTCTGGGCATGGCTAGAAAGATGTGGAGTACAATGGCAAGGAAGTCTACTTAAACTTCTGGTGTTCTCATATGTTTTACTGGCTATGTATATGTTTAGTGGAACTCATGCTTGTTAAAAATAAGAAATTTAACTACATTGTTAACAAGTTGTAGTTTCTGGTATTCTTATTTGGGTTGGTTTGATTTTGTTTTAGGGACAACATTGTGCAAATTTAATCCATATTGATGAAGCAGATTTTTCTGAATGTTGTTCCTTTAATAGGCTAGAGTGTTAATGTTTTTAAATTGTAAACTTTTAATATATGCTTTCCGTATCGTCAAATGTGTGCTTGTCCTTATTCTTTCATTTTAGATCTTACTGAAGAAGAACGTAACTGCTCTTGCAGATGCAAAATAATAACTGTTTGTCTTGGCTTTACATCATAGTTCTTCTGCTTCTGTATCACCATTTCCACACAGTGGATCTGATCAGCCCATGGGGTGCTAACATGGAGAGCTCTCATAGCTTATCTGATATTCTGGAGCAGACAATCTATAAGAACTGTTTTTCTTATCAACAGTGTTCCCATTTCAAAAGATCAACGCATTTTGTAATGTAATGAACTATAATATGTGGGTGAGAGGGCGTGTTGCGCACAGAAGCCCCAATCAGGAATTGGGCTTTGTGCATACCTGTCGTCCTTCGAGAGGTTGCAGTGTAAGCAAAGCATGGGTAGAGGAAAATAAGAGACCTTGGGGGACAATGGTGAGCCATGCAGAGGGAGTACAGAAATGGTGTAAAAGAGACAGAAAGTTACGGGGAAAAAACAACACCAAAACTAAAAACAACAGAAGAGGAGAAAAAGAGAAGTAGGGAAGGGGGAGGACAGGCAAAAGGAAAGTAAGATGCGAAATGAAAAGAATGGGAGGAGCAACCTGTGCACCACAGAGGAAAATAACATTGGAGAGAAAACTGTATTGGCTGGAGATGTCTACCATACACCTAGAGCACACCTGAAGCATTTGTTTTCCTCTTTAGTGTTCTCTGTAGATTTCTAATCTGCTTCTCTAAATGCTTTAAAATGTTAAATGCATTTCATGCAGTTGGATGAAAATGGGATTTTCTTTTGATACTTATTTATTTTTTCTTTTCTTTTGCAATATACATAGAAAAAGAATAGGATGTGTATTAGTTCAACAGGAACTCAGGATGACTAGTTTTATGTGAACAAGGGTGTTAGATATTGTGAACTATAAAAACATTTCATTGTTAGACAAGAAGAGCTAAATGTATCACTTTTAGCAATCTTCCAAATTAAACAGCCAAGTTTTGCTTTTCCCTCTGTCAATATGACATAATTTTGTTTATACTAAAAAAACTATTTTAGAGTTACATCTTGAGTTGGAACAGGTTTTTCAGTGTGGCAAGAATTCACAAAACATTCTTAGAAGTTTTCATTTTTGTCTCAGTAAGAGGAAGTCAAAACAAACATTTTCTGGCATATGAACCATATACTTTAAACATTGTTCCCAGTGTTACATTTTTGGTTTTTTGGTTTGTTTTTGTTTTTTTTTGCCGAAAGCACAAAAACATTTATCAAATACATTAGTTCACAGTGGAAAAATGTTTGAGGAAGAAGCTGTAGATCTGTACAGGAGGTTGTCTACATTCTGTGTTTATCCCAGTGATGAAGTTCAGCCTTCTGCCACTCAGTACTTCAATATTTTCTATTTAAGCTTAGTTTTGCAGTTCCTTTAAGAAAAGCAGTTAACAATCACAGTCACTTGGGGACTGGATTACATGGATTATGTTCTCATTTTTTTTTCTTCCTGGTAGGGCGTTTCTGGTCATTTTGTCCAGTTCTGCCAAAACTCAAGTGCCCCTAAATGCTGCCCATTGTTGTTGGGGTGGGAAGAGCATTCCATCCAGACCCAGCTGCCATGGCACCACTTTTCTAAGGTAACTTGCTATAACGAGATTAAAACATAAAGCACCAACACGGCAAAGTGTTCCTTTAGCTGGAGCTTTAGGTGGCATCTTAATATCTTTAGGAAGCAGGCAGACCTAGCTTCACAGATGTGAATTATAAAGGGCTCTGTTTGTGAGGATGATGCTGTGGTGTCTGGTAATGGTAACCAGCAAGGCAGTGAAGTCACTTCTAAAAGTATCGCGTTGCAGCGCAGAGCTTCCTGGCATGATGTCAGGCAGTTCTTGTGAACCCTGACTGCTCGGCAGTAGCTACGGTTATTCTTAGAGACACTTCCCATTCCTTAGGAAAAGCTACTGTGAGAGGTTTAGTTTGCTTTTATCTTTAGAAACGAGCATTTAAGTGTTGGACTAATTTGTAGCTCATTCGCAGCTCAGCTGCAGCCCTGCCAGCTGTGCTGGGATCAGTGACAAGCCTTTCTTCCGCCTCCAAAGCACACTTGCAGACAGATCCAGGGCCTAGGAGCGCATTGCCCAAGGGGCAACTCGGCTTTTTCACAAGCATGTAGCTGCCTGGGGGAGTTTTCCAGAACAAGTAGCATATTAAGCATTCCCTAGCAAAGAGAGACCTTACATGCATGTTAAAACCTTGCTGGCTTCACAAGTGTTGGATTGGTGTTGCTGGGGACCACTCTGTTGTGTTTGGAGATGGAGAGGGGCTGGTGACCATGAAGTTAAATATTGCCCCAGCGGGGCCTTGTGGCTGAGAGGCAGAGGCATGAGCTGCCCAACCAGGTGGCAGAAAGGGATGAGAGGAAAACCCTCTGTACCCTCAAGGGATGTTGATTCAGAATGGTAGGAGCAATATATATTTAACCAAGGTATCTTTTGTCTTGGTTGGATGGCCACCCATGGCCCTGGGAAAGCATTCTTGCAGGACTTAGCAGAACAGCTGAAGTAGAGACAACTTCTCCTGTGTTTTGGACCACAAGGGAAAAAAGTTCTTTTTTGGGTCGAGATCAGAAAATTGGTTAATAAGACTGAGGTACGAATTAGTAACTGGGAGGCATCTGGCTGTGCAGCCTAGCAGTCATTTGGTAGTGTGGAGTGTTGTTCCCACATTTACAGAGAAACCTGTTGTATTCTTTACTCTTGCCCCACCCATCTCTTCTGGTTTGGGGGTATGAAGTTGGGAATGTGTTTACCAGCTTCCCCTTTTCAAGCCCCCACCACCAGCTATGGTTAGGCTGGTTGGGCTGGTTGCAGGCTTCACCTGTGTTTTGGAGGAGTGTATGGTGGCATCTGGGCAAGCCCTGGGGCAGCAATTCCAGGCACAGGCCTCCTTGGGCTGTGACACTTCGGCTGGCAGACGGCAGGAAAAGGCAGTGTGTCCACCCCTGACCTGGCAGTGGGATGAACCACCACCCTGTCAGTCTTACTTCACTGCAAAAATAAAAAAATCTTACTTTCATAATTGCATGTTCATATGGAGCTCCCCATCTGAGGGAAAAGAAATGAACTAGCACCTCTATCTCTTGGCACAATCCATTTAGCCTGGATGGTAAACAAAGATATAGTTAAGAGAAGAATATTTCTCTTAATTTGCTAAGCATTTTTTTTAATTCAGGAGATTTCTTCTTGTTTACAGTGCTGTTAACTTTAGTCCATCTTATAGGTACAAAAGATGCTTCTTTTCAATCCCATTCTTCTTTTATGATACAAGAAAGTGTGAAGGAGTAAAAACAACCAGTCACTCACTGTTAATATGAGCTGCTAAAGTGATTATATTAGTTCATGATAACTGTCCAGATGCTCTAACCACTGGGGTCTCACCACCGGCTGGGAGATTCCCATAGCAAGCATCAGTAATAGATAGTGTGAGAAAAAGAAACATGATCAGGGCTCTTCTTAAACAGAGTAAAATATAGACCCAGCAGGGATGAGAATATCCTAGAAACAAACAGCAGGGAGCTGAAACGAGGAAGAAACAGTGCAGGAAATGGAGCTACAATTCTGATTTCATCAGATTAGCGGAAGCTGAACAGGGGAGAAACCAGAGGATTTCTGTGAAAGCAGGAGAGCGCCCTGTTAGATTCACCCTTGACCGGTAAACCCACTTTTCACACCGAGTCTGTGTGAAAGAGCAGAAGAGGCATAGAGGTTATGAGTGAGATGTCAGCTTATGGTGAAATAGTTGGTTTCTTTCTTATTTGATTTGTCTTTTTTTTCAACTTCAGGTCATTTTTTTTTTAAACTAAGAAACTGCTCTTTAGAACTGAACCTGCAAAAAAATGTTGTTTGCTAAACTGACCCAATTTCATTAATAGCTTTGGTCTTTCCTAAGCAATGTTTTTGTACAATTTTTTGTACTGAAACATAGCTCTGTATTGTCTCGTAGTGACACTTTTTGGCTTTTATTAGTTATTGCAACAAATACAGAACTAACTAAATGAGCCTTTAAAAGTGTGTTACTCTTAATTAAATGGAGACTTTGAAGATACTGGTTGAACTGGGTGAGATTCAGCAAGGGTAATAAACATTATAACTACTTAGTGTTTTAAGCAAATTTTAATTCTGTCTCTAATAAAATTAATTTGATTTTCAAAATTAGGAAAGGGGTGGAAGTAATGGGAGTGTAAGTTCAATGAGTGATCCTATAAGAACCTTGAATTAGCAGGTGGAGTGGAGCAAATTGTGAGATGGGAAGGAAAAGGAGATTTCTCATTATGGTGTCATGTTAACCTGAAGTGATTAGAGCGTGAGGCCTTGTAGAAGCGGATTTTTCATTTCTCCAGAAATCAGGGCTTGTAAGTAAAACTAGGAGAAGGAATCAAAATAACAGAGGACTGTCAGCCCTACTGTGTCGTGGGTCTTAGGACCTTGGCAAAGTCAAGCTCTTCCTGAATAAAAGATGAAAATTGGTCCTTAGTATGTTTAATTAAAGAGGAGATTGAGAATTATTTAAATATAATTTAAAGTGATTTAATGAAAACCAGTATTTGAATATAAGGTTTAATTTCCCTAAAAATAAATCATGACTAAAGATGAGAAACTTTACATGTAAATTCAGTGATTTGGAGACCCCTGCATGGAAGGGGAGCTCAGATGCACCACATGTGTTGCAGCCCTCGGAGGACTTGCTCTGATGGCTAGTGTGGTGGATGTGCATGCTGGATGCGTACACTGCTGTGTCTGCTGAGCGGTACAAGAGTGGAACAATATCACAGGCCGTGTAATAGCAAGCAAGACTTCCATTTTCCCTGGAAGAATGAGGAATCTGTGACATACAGTTGATTGCTGAATAGGGGATATGATCAATGCTATTGAATTGAGGAAACATTTGGTTTAAGAATGGTTACTTGGTTACTTTTCTCCCCATTTATATTTTATTCTTTTAATTCTTTGTTTTAGAGTACCTTTTTTCTGGTTTCCAACTTATGTTAGAGATGACTAAAAGAAATATATGAAATCTATAAAATAATTTTAGAATGCATTTTTGTTGAATTTTGTATAAACCATGAAAATTTTCACAAGAAATGTTTTGAAACATTTTTGCCACAAGATACATTTAAGAAAAATATTAAATACTAAAACACTAAAATATATGATTTGTCATATTTAGAGACCTAATAGACACAATTTTCACACAGAAGGCTTCTTGTGGGTTGAAGATGGGTTCTGCTGGCTGTGCTGGGCTCAGGAGTCAGGAGTCAGCAAATTCCCTTTGGCTGTCTTCAGTCTGCTGCTGTTACAGAACTTTGAGAACTCTTGCTCTTAGCCCTTCTGTGAATGTTTTAGGAAATGTGTTTATTGCTTCAGAGTAAAGATGAGGAAGGCAATTCTTTTTCCAACAGCTTCACTGAACGGCCACAGTCACTTACAGATAGGACACTTGGATAAATAAAGGGAAGACTATGTCCATGTGCCACTGCAGGGTAGAAGACACCTACGCTACCTTTTCTTCTTTCAGAAAAAGCAGGATAAATGAACCAAGCAGGGAGCTAGCCAGGAGAGTTGTGCTATCAGCACTCTCCATCTTCCGGTGCCTGAGCAAGCCAGCTTGGATACCTCTGTGCAGCACTGTACTGTGTTGTGTGCATGCATTTCTGCAGTCATAATCAGAGTTAAGCTACAGTTCCTGCATCCACACTAGCCTCCTAACTTCCTGACTGTCTTATTTGTCTCAACTTGTTTTACCCATAACGTTCCTTCAGGCAAAAAGTGCAACAGAAAGCCAAGTCACCTGTGGTGTAGGTATTGAGTTTCTGACCTAGAACAAGTAAGGAAGGAAAGCATTTAAAGTCTGCTGTATTTGAAGGAGCAGGTAACTGTTGTTTTTTAGCCATCCAATAGCTCCTTTTATCCTGAGAATACTTGCATTTAAATACAATGAGGGAGGACTAGCATAAACACAAGAAAACATTTTGTGTGGTAATATGAAGTATTTCAAAAGAAACCTGCAGTGCGTAATTCTTCACCAAACAGAAGCTGGGGTAGAACTTTCTGCTTCTCATAAATGTGAAATTAGTTCACATCTTTTCTTTCTTTTATGGTGTTGGCAATTATTCAGTGCACCATAAGACCTATGTCCTAAACTTCTTAATTCATGTCTAAACATTGCTTGTATTAGCTGTACCCTAATTAATCCTTTTGTGCCACAAGTTGAATTTGCCCAGCATGCTCTTCATTGCCAGGAATAGATGCACCAAATCTGCTGATGCCAAAGAGGTAATGTGTATTTAACATGCATCAGCACTTGTTCTCTCTTTTATAATTGCTGATCCTCCCGCACTTAATAATACACTACTAAGTTAAGGTTATACACAGCTCAGGCAGTGCTAACTATCAGGGTGTGTGGTTATTCTATAATAACCACATTTTAGGGTGTGTTTCAATTTTACAGGGCAGTCATTTACTTCAAATTACTTTGTCTTTCTTAAAGTCATTGTGTAATTCCTTTATTAAAGGAAAAGAAACAAAATATAATTTGATTTTTAAAGATGCATTAAATAACACTAATTATAATGCTTAGCTCTTAGCACATTTTTCATCCTCAGTGCTTTATAGCCATTTTGCTAGTTAATTTTTACAGCATCCTTGTGGTGAGCAGCTATCTGTACCTCTGCCTGAAAGTTAGGAATGCTGAGGCAGGGAAATCAAGTGGTTTGCCCAAGACTACTGTGATTTCCCCAGGAGTTGGTTTTAGAGTCAATACTAGTATTTGGTTGTTTCTGACTGCTGAGTCATGCACTCACAAATCTTTCTTTCCCCAAACCATATAAATAGTCTCAAGAATTATTTAATCTTTAAAACAGATAAGAACAGAGCCTTAAATTGGCACAAATCAGCTCTCTGATCAGCAGAATCTTGGCTGTGTGAAGGAGGATTTGCTTCTAAACACCTCCACTTGAAAAATAAAGTTCCTGTACACCACTGGTCTTTGGAGGCAGCAAAAATTCACGTATATGTCCACCAGTTCTTTTCTTGACGTTTCATCAACTAATTGGTGGTGGTGTTTCCGTTGCCTCCTTTAAGGCCTTTTCAAGCTTCAATCTAACTACTAGCTCTTGGCCTGTGATTAAATTTCTGAGCTGCCTTTAGTCCCAGGAGTGTTCAGTGCAGTAAAAGAAATGTCTTCAGCTGCAGCCTTCTAACAGGTTAAGTATAAAGGAGAGAAGATGTTTCCTCTGTCATTTGTAGATGCACCATCCTTAACGGGGGAAAGAAAAGAGAGGTAGTAAACAGAGAGTGAATTGGGAGCAGCTAGATGCTGAGGACTTCTGAAATAGCAGGCCATCGTATTTAGGCAAACCTACAGAGTAGAAAGGCTTTTTAAAATCGGTTTATCCAGACAGCAACTTGAAGAAAAGCTTTCTGGAACAGTTTTATCAATATTGTCTATTTTCTTGGAGTGTTGATAATACTGGGATATATTAATACACGCATGTGTGTGTATATATATATATATAAATTACATTCCAATGGTGTAATATAATATAATGTATCTATGAAATCATGTGATTTTGTAAGACTCAACTTCCATTTATTAAAAAAAATCAATCTGAAAACATGTCTTAAACATGAAAGAGCTTTACAAAGCTGGAAGGCAAGTTAGAACTATTCACAACTTTTAAATGCTTGTGTCTGATGGTGTTGCGGATATATTTATTTTCTGAATGTGGACTGGATAATATTATACCCATATTTATCACAGCTGGATCATTTTTCAACTTCTTGATCTTGCTTGTTCGTTCACTGTAACTTTGGTTCCAGCACTGAGGGCATTCAAACTGAATCCTCCCGTTTCCCCGAATTTTTAACTTAATTACTCTTAAGCTTCCAGCACAGTTATATTTGACTTAGGTATTATGTTAACACTGCAAGTACTAAATAGTCATTTAAAAGGAAAAGGTGACTCTCTTAATTTTCCCAAAGGTCCTAATCCTCCCATGGGATCGTATTGCAACATTTAACTAACATGCTATAGTTGGCTTCAGAGGAGCTTAGTGCAAGAGCGAAGTCTGAGACAAGCCTCTTTCAGGAGCACAGCTTTAAAAATACAGGGATTTGATACTGATAATGTTTTATTTTTTCAGGACTTTGTCACTAATGGTACTTTGCAACAATATAAACTTCAAGGATTTTATGGTAAGATAAAATGAAAAAAACATAAAATATTGCTGGCATTGACTTGCTAAAAGACTGTACTTCATGTTTATTTGCCATAAACAAGAAGAAATGTTTACTTAATAGCAGCATCTCAAAGGCTGATGCTGTTTCCTTGAGAGTTTCAGTAGAGCCTCACCAGAGGCTACCTTGTTGAAATCTGCTCAACCAACCCTTCTTTAAAAACGGTGCTTACTCGAGCTTGGTTTCTGGCCTACCCTACAAAATTGCAGTCACTGGTAAAGTTAAAAGGGTGATTCATACACCTGGAGAAGGAATTGAATATTCAAGTCACTTGTCAGGCTGGCAGGTTTAAATTATATAACAGGAAGCTTTCTATTCATATGTAGTGTAACTGAATCACCACTTCTTTATTGATAATTCATTATATGTTGCTACTATCACTCTGCAGCTCTGAAATGCTTTTTGCTATAATGATTTTATACCGTACTAGTATAATGGCCTTCTGACTGTGTCAATCAGCACTACTTGCGTGTACAATAATATTATTCTGCAATCTGTCTTGGGAGAACGCTTAAAAGCTTTCTCTCATTTTCTCCATTTAACTCATGTATTATGTGAGTTTTTACATTAAATGGCCATACTTAATATCCCATGACATGTCACCTATTTTCTAGGGAGGATACTGATACAGTACTTACCAATTCCAGAATCTATACTAATCAAATCACACCTGCCCGCTTCAGCCAAGAGCAGTTAGTTCAGTGCATCAGCATTTAATCTGTAGGAAGAAACGATGAGAAGGAACAAAACCAGTGTGAACTGTAGCTGGCTAAATGTGGGCATGGTTGATGAAATTTGTTTTGTGAAGAGGGATTAGAAGATATTGAAGTCAAGCTGAGGTACAGGGGTCAATTTATATATAGATTTATTGCCAGAACTCAGCCTACATTGGTAGCACATTTATAAAGACAAGGCCTAATCCAGCAAATATTTATGCTATTTCTGATATGCACTTTGTGGTAGGTACTTCTGCTGAATGAGACTTCTTGGCTGTAAAAGTAAATGTGTGTGCAAAAGTAACAAACTCGGTCAGACTTTACAGGGAGTTCAGTCCCAGTGCAGATAACAATCATACTTTTGCATTGAAAGACTGCCTGGAAGCTCCAAATAGTTACTCTAAACCCCTTCCAGAGTTAGGTTAATGTAGTGGAAATTTTAAGACTTGAAATGCCAGCTGCTGAACACAAAATCCTACATTGGAACGAGTGCCAAGGCATTTAATCTGTTTGACATAGATGTTTTCCCTAAAAATACTGGATACACTTAAATCTTATTTGTTGTTTGATTCAGTCAATGCCACGGTGTAACTAATTTATATGTTAAAGAATAAAAGACTATTTACCAAACAGTTCTGAAAATGTAATGTTTCAAGGGCGGCAGGTGTCCATTTACATTAACATTTGCTTATAATATAATCCCATCTACTCTGCATACAAGAACTTCAGGCAAAGTTAATGCAGCAAGCATGCAGTCTCCGAGTACAGGCAGAATTAATTTGCTCAGACACACAAGAAGAATGGCAAGGTGGAAAAGCAATAGTTTAATTAGGCCACAGCCTTATTAACTCGTAAGACAATATATTGTACAGTTCACATCCTTTCCTAGGTCTATTTTTAAGCCAGCTTTCCTTGGGAATTGGATATTCCTGCTTGGGCACTTGCAGCTGTAAATGGAGACTTTCAGTTGTAGAGCTCCTACAAAGGTGCAGGAGAAAATCCTAAAAGGCCTGGCAAGGATGTAAGTATTTTTGTGACTTGTGAATGGGAATATGAATAATAATGTATAGGTAAATTACTTTTCTTGCTTTTGCTGCCAAAATGATACACGCTTGGGCCTCTCCTAACTCCTGCCTGCAACCTGCACCAGCACATTGGCAAAAATCATATGGAATTTCCTGTACTAGTGTACATTTGGCAGGAAAAATTCCATAGGCAAACTGTATAGTTTCATGTTTAAAAGTTGGGAAATTGTGATAGAAACCTCTTATGGTTTGTCTTCTTTTGCCATCATTTCCTCTGCTGTGTTAACCTGCCAGCCTTGCTTTTGTAGCCCCTCACAGGCTTTCAGCAGCTCTCAGCACATAGGGCTGCCTGAGTGGCATAGGCATCGTCACTTCACGGGTCCATACCCTGTCCTAGTCTGGGTTTCTGTTTTTACTTGAGCACAAAATTCAACCTAAATGATTTTGATTTCCTCCAGCAATAGCAGCGACAACACTGAACAAAGACAGCAACCTCTACATTGCAGTCTCACAGCATTTTGCAAAGCCAAGCAAGCAGCATTACCCTGTAGCCCTAGAACCAGAGTAAATGATTTATACAGCCTCAGAAGGCTGTAGCAGCAGTGAGACCAAAGTATAAAGTTTAGCAGATATGGGCAGCATAGAATCATAGAATCATAGAATAGTTAAGGTTGGAAAAGACCTCTGAGATCATCTAGTCCAACTGTCAACCCAGCACCACATGCCTACTAAACCATGTCCTGGAGTGTCACATCCACATGTTGTTTGAATACCTCCACCACCTCCCTGGGCAGCCTGTTCCAATGCTTCACCACTCCTTCAGTGAAGAAATTTTTCCTAATATCCAATCTAAACCACCGCTGGCGCAACTTGAGGCCATTTCCTCTTGTCCATCATGAGCTTATGATGGGTGTCCCAACTCCACCTGCAGTGTTCAGACCTCCTGTAGGCCTCCGCTGGTCTTTTACCCTGCACCCGAAGGCAGCACCACCCTCCTCCCAGCACTTCGCTCTAATCCTTGCAGTACGTTGTCTCCCAGAAATACAGCATCTTTTGCTTCCACAGCACACTGTAATTATTAATTTTACAGTTTTATTGTAACACACAGTATGTGTTTGATTGCCTTGGTGTTAGTATAACTAATAACCCAAAGAGGAAATAATGCTTACTTATGGACAAGTTAAATGTAAAAATGTAAAATAAAGGGATAAGAGACTCCGGGCAGAAAGTTCTTGGGAAATAAAATGATTGGTTTTCTTTGAATGTGTTTATTTTGTAATTCAATAGAAATAAACAGTTACTATGGCAACTGTCATATCACAGGCGACACACAGAGCAAGGAAGATACAGTATACTTACCAATTAGTGGAGTGAGTTTTGGTATTTTTAAAGAGACATTTTGCCTGCTAATGTGATACATCTTAACTTGGCCTTCAAGGAAAGTTAGAATTTGTTCCTGTAACTCCTCTTGGCAGTTACATTAGCTATGGCTTCTTGATGTTGCACCCCTCTTTCTGGTGTCCTCCTCTTTGAAGGTTCTCATTGCTCCTTGGGCAGCCAGCAGCTCACAGGTTCTGTCATGGGGAAGCCACCCTGCAGGGATGGCGTCCCAGGCCTGGCTGTCACAGCTCACCAGAATGTGGGGAGGAATAATAATTTACACTCTTGTGACACCCGAGGTGCTCAAAGCATGTTACATGCAACAGTCTGATGAGGTAGGTAAGCATTATTACCCCATGATTTAAAAAAAACCCAACAAACTATTTTTACTACACGAGGCAGATGAAGTTTGTTTAAGTGTTTTCAAGATCAGGGAGAAGCGGAAGTAGAGAGTCCCTTGTTTCAAGCCTTGCCACTATTCAGCTCTCCCAGTTTTTGTTTGCTGAACTCCTCTCATATCACTTTTTATTATTATAAGAATATTGTTAGTACGGTCTTGAAAAAGCAAAATGCTGTAGTGCACCAGGGGTTGTTTCCCTTTTGTTTTACTTTTTGTTTTCAAAGGATTTGGAAACACAGAAGCACAGCAGCCCTCATGCATATACAAATTACAATCATATGTATATCACATTTTTAAGGTTTGGGGTTTTCTTCCCTCTTTTTTTTTCTTTGAGGAAGAAGAGGGGCATTTTGGTTGCTCTGCAGGCAGTCTGTATATGTGTAAAATTATCCTCATACTTGAGAGTAGTTCAGAGTGTTGTGTTTAATTTGCGTATTCATGTGTTGTATAATTTCCATATACACATGTACACACATGCATGTACATCTACTTTAAATTTTTTGTGTATATATTTATTTGTATATATCTTATACAAATGCACATATACACATATATTATTTCCGTCACTGGCTATGGCACATAGGACTATTGACCGTGCTCTTTTTCTTCCCTTTAAAGAGCATTTGCACCAGTGAATTTTATTTGTTTATTTACGTCATCTCTGCAAGAGACAACCTTTACCGATATAATTTTTACTCTAGCACCACATTCATAGAAGGTTGTGTTTCAAAGCTGACATAACTCCCCTCCCTAAAGAAGAAACGTAGTGCTGCAATTTGTCTTTTTAACTAAGCTATGTGGGTCTGGATAGCATTAAAAAAAAAAAAAAA